>JAFEMH010006419.1:0-102500 GCA_022495995.1 Adenophora triphylla var. japonica
CAGCTAGTCCTCTTCCCGGCTCAAATATCGGCTCAGAATTCCCGCTCCACCTTTGGATCCCCAATTGGCTTGGTTTATGGAGCAACACAAGGAAATGAAAGCACAGATTGCTGAATTGATCGCCAAAAAGAACACTACTCTTCTACCTCTACGTATCCCGACTCGATTGTCCCCCCGCCTCACAAGTTTGTGATGCCCACTGAATTGTTTGACGGGAGTGCATGCCCTAAAACTCACTTGGACACCTATACTTTGGCAATGAAGGCTAAGGGATGCACAAACCAAAGAATGGGCCGACATTACTTTAGTCTCTCTTTGAAGTCGTGGGCTTTGAAATGGTTTTTCCGATTGCACTGAAGCTAGGGCTACTTGGGAACAGATCACCAAGATTTCTATGGATAAGTATAAAGCCAACTTGGAATGGGAGACAAACAGAGTTGACTCCGCAAACAACGATGCAATGCCCTAATGAGAATATTGGGGATTTCTATAAGAGGTGGAACTTAAAGCTCAGTTGAAATGGCCATTCCTCCTCTCGACGAGGAGCAAGTTAGACATCTTTCACCATGCTTGAAGCCGCATTTGAGAGCTTCCCTCGCCACTTCCCCTACGCCGACTTGGCGTGCAATGGTTAATTCCGGGGCTAAGTTCGAAAAGGCTTATAATCAGCAGCCGACCGTCGCACCTCGCTATGTGATACCGGGTTTCTTCCACCTCCAACACAGCTCCCGCCCAACCAAAAGGTAAAGAAGTGATTAGCTATGCGGGACAGATCAGTAACAATGCCACTTCCTTTGTTCCCAAGAAACCCGATCCATCCGCATCCCGACTCCAAAACTTGGGAAACTTTGGGATGCCTTTGAGTGATATCTTCAGAGGTTTGGTGAGAGAAGGTTTGCTCCGGCCTTTGGAAAATTATCGCCCTAGAAACCCCAATGCTCCTTTGGATACCTCCAAGCATTGTGCCTTTCATCGCACTACGGGCACCCGACGGATGATTGCGTCCCCGAAAAAGGCCATCCAAGGTTTGATTGAGCAAGGGAGGTTAGAGATGCCCGAAGGGCCTAACACTATCAATAACCCGCTCCCTAACAACATGAGTGTCAACATGATCGAGTTTGATGGTTCAAGCCTTTGTGGGCATAATGGAATTTGACACGCCCTTGTGAGGTCGGTGAATCAGCCATCGCAGCGATGAAAGTGTTTGGATAAGAAAGAGATTGCCAAGGAAATCCCGATGGAAAGATCTCGCAATAGCTCCCGCCTCCAGGCCGAAGAATAGATGCATGGTTCAACAAAGAAAGAGCAAAGCCTAGACCGGGGCTACCTATCTTTAAAATAGTCTTTCGAGTCAACCTTCGTAGGTCTAGTACTTTTCTTTCACCTAAGTCCTTCCCCGGACATTTGTCGTTGTAGTCCATTTTGGACATAGTGGTTAAATGCCTAACTTTTAATATAAGTCTTTTTTCTCTTCTTGCTAGACTCGAGACATCACTTGCGCACCCACGTTACAATTAATTGAAATGGTTTTATCCAAAATGATCACTTGTGATGCTCAACCACTAATTCTTTGAAATGATTAATATTTAAATTAATCGGAGTGAGAAAATCAATTGATATCCTTCCCAAATTGGGGCTTACCAACTCCCCGTCTTGCATTTCATATGCTCACATCCCTTTCATCATCATCCCCTCGTTGCTCGATGAATTTGCATGGATCTTTTCTCATTTAAAGCTTAAGCAAGCAATGAAGACTTAATCTCGTTTAGGTCATCCGATAGGGATTGCGGTTGAAGCCTTTCACCCATAGGAAAGCCATTATCTCACCCTCACTAAACACTACCCTTTCATTTCAAGATCGGCATGTTTTGAAACCCTGTTTAGCCATCACCTTTGATCCTTATTGAGAGAAGTCCAAGCAAGACCAAGAAGTTAGCTTCGAGAGCTCGGCGATGCGCAAAATATCTCAAGCCATGAGGGAAGGACAAAGATAATCCTCAACTTCTCAGAGGCCTCCCAAGTTATCAAAAGAAGGATTTTAAATCCTCACAATTCAAGAAGAATCCTCAACGCCTCGTGAGGCCTTAAAAAAAAAAGGAAAGAGAAAAGTTCAAGCAAAAAAAGAAAGAAATAGAAAAGTTCAAGCAAGAGCTTAAAAAAAAAAAAAAAAAAAAAAAAAAAAAAAAAAAGAGAAGGGACCGTCGATCCTCACAATTCAACAAGAGTCCCCGACTTCTCAAGAAGCTCTCCAATGATCAAAAAGGAGCCCGAATTCTCGCAAGTTCGCAAAAGGTTCTCGATAGCTTGGACTTCCTCTCACCATTACCTTAAATCAATCCCAAGCCATCCTCTCTATTTTAGAGGATATTCCCATTTCCGCGAACAATCCCAAGCCATCCTCTCGCTTTTAGAGGATATTCCCATTACCATCGCCTTTGGCCAAAGTCAAAATTTGACCTCTCACTCTTAGAGGCAATCAATCTTCTCCGCCATAGATTTCCCAAACACATCCCTGCAAGCCAACCTCTCATCTTTAGAGGTTCACAAGAAAGGCCCAAATCGGCCTCTCACTTTAAGAGGTCATAACTTCCAAAATTACCCGATGGCCGATCAAAGCCCGGAAACCCAAATTTCAATTCCTATCGGATAGCAATTTCATCGTAAAATATAAATCAAATTAATGCTTCATTGCTTGCTTAAATTGGAGCCAAATCCATCTCGGCTCAAATGATCAAAGATTGTGCAAATTCAAGTCTGATTCATTCGACATTTCATGTGAGCATATTTCATTTCTCCTCCACAAACACTTGCCGTGGATGTCCCACTGGGGCTTCGCATCCGTGTCTTTCATGAACACTCTAAGGGGATATGTTATTCGAATCTCCAATCCTCAAATTCCCAAAAGAACCTCAAAGTCTTGAATTTTCACACTCATTCGGGATAAGCCCGAACTACGGCGACCTGAGCTCTTCATAATGGAGGGAACGTAGGCAACCAGAAATGGTCCGGTCGAAATCACAAACAAATTCCAAAAAAAAAAAAAAAAAAAAACAAACCGGTCTCATCAAGGATCGTCCCTATACACTTTCCGAGCTTAACTCTCAATATCAGTTGGTTTTCTCCTTGTGATTAATCAAAATATTTGTTCATATCAGATTTAGGGATTGAATAACCCGAACATTAACAAAGGGTTTTAAGCAGCCTTGTGATCATCATGAATAAGACAAGTTTTCAAGTGTCTCGACAAGTCTTCTCTTTCTACATCATAGGAAAATAGAGCCAAACACTCGTCTTCTCCGTCACAAGATGGGCTTCCATACACTTTTCCACACCTTGTAATGCTTATACTCTCTCAAAAGAGTCAAACCTAAAGCTAGAGTGTCATACACAAATTCGGGAGACATTCCCACCTTTCAAAAGATATGCCCTCGCACATAAACATTTCGAGTCTTGTCCAAGAATCGGTTGACTAAGGTCCGAAAAGATGGATGCCCCTCTCGTAAGACTACTCTGAATTTCTTCATGTTGGGGCTTGCTAAGCGGTTCTCCTGTGTTCTCCCGTAGCGCCTCTTCAAGCCGGGGCTTATATAGTCATCTTTGGGTCCACATTGGGTTCTTCACTACAAGATAGATTCGATCTTCATCGATTATTCTCAGATCGCTTTGCATTACCAATCGATTGGGACTCGCTAATTATGTCGAATCACAACGAGGTTATAAGATTAGGGCCTCGCCAAGTCACCGCTTCGAAACTGGACTTTGCTGCCGGTCCTTGGACCTGAATTTTGTCAAGTCACAAGAAAGGTCTAGTTACATCAACAACTAGATTTTCAGCCTTAACTTGGTACATAGCAGCCTTCCCGTAGCATCGGAATTTAAGATCCGGGTTTCTCCCGCATTAGCAATTTCATCAAATCATTCTCCTGACAAGGTTTCGGCCAAAGTCACAGCTCACCCAAATGAAAGAAGCTTCACTCATATCAACGTGCCCTGCAGCCTGTCAAGACGCCTTCAGATGACCAAGAATGAGAGGGAAAATTTCAACCAAGACCCGGGATCCGAATCCAATCTCATCAAAATTGAGGTCCATGTGATACTGTCAACAAAACCTCATCAACAACCGCTGTTTAAACTGCGATCGAAGGCTCACACCTCCCCCACTTGCTCAAAATCTGTCCCAAACAGTCTCCAAACACATACATCCCAACGTATCCCCTTTCATCACCATGCATCCCCACAAAAAATCTCCCAAGGGCTCATGTAGCATGCACAAAATTTGAATCAATAGGAAAAATCCTAAGTGACTGAAGATCGTAAATCATAATTTCCTTGCCAAAAGCTTAGGCCAAGAGCATCTTCGAAAGCAAATAAACGCATCATCTCATAATCATTTTTGGTTCTATGCATGCATCCTCCATCATGAATGCCATATATGCATCTTCCTCTTCACTAACAAATGCAGGAATTCAAACGTAATCCCCCTTTTCGGCAAGGATGATCTTCACCAAAGACGACCTCAAATGGATGAAAACAGTCCCCAACATCCACAAACATATGAAGACCGCCTCCAGTGTCTACAATTCGGTCAGAGACACCAAGTTCTCCAATACAATCCGATCAGAGACGCCAAGCTCTCCAATGCAATTCGGTCAGAGACGCCAAGTTCTCCAATACAATCCGGTCAGAGACGCCAAGCTCTCCAATACAATCAGGTCAAGGACGCCAAGTTCTCCAATACAAATCGGTCAGGGACGCCAAGCTCTCCAATACAAATCGGTCAGGGACGCCAAGTTCTCCAATACAAATCGGTCAGGGACGCCAAATTCTCAGAATGCAAATCGGTCAAGGACGCCAAATTCTCAGAATGCAAATCGGTCAGGGACACCAAGCTCTCCAATACAAATCGGTCAGGGACGCCAAGTTCTCAAATACAATGCGGTCAGAGACACCAAGTTCTCAAAAGCAAGAAGTCCCAATGTGAAGACAAGCCCAACAACTTCTACAAGGTTGACGATCACCAAAGAAGATGCGTACTCAACCAAACTCCTCCTTCGTGTCAAAATGCCTCCAAAGACAAAGCAAATCGTCGCCAGAAACCGCAACCCAACAACTCTTCATCAACATCGCCCGAAGCCTCGGTCCTTCCGGCAGCCTACAGTAAGCACAAAGACAGTATGAAAGCATATCTTAGTCAACTACTTTTCTAAAAGAACATTATCATCAAATCTTAGGGTGACTTCCCAAAAATAGTCAAATTTTAGGGCGACTTCCCAAAAACAGTCAAACCTCGGGTGACTCCCAAATACCGTCAAACCATCAAAGACCATCCCCAACAGTTTTCGAACTACGTCCAGGCTTGATTCCCACTCGGGATACGTAGGTAGCCTACCATTGGTCCAGCCACTTGACCAACACGGTCACCCTTTTCCCTATTAATCCTCAAATCTTCCCCCAGCGAGAACGCCCTCAAACAGTCTCCCTCGGGTATAAAACCTCGACTTAGGATCATACTCCTGAACTAGGTCCCCATTTAGGTTCATACTCCTGAACTGAAACCTCGACTTAGAATCATACTCCTGAACTAGGTCCCCATTTAGGTTCATACTCCTGAACAAAACCTCGACTTAGAAACATACTCCTGAACTAAGTCCCCATTCCTGAACTAAAATCCACCAAAGGACCATCCATCCCAAACCATCAAAGGGAAATTATTTCAAATCAAGGTTCAAGGCACCTAAAACGCTATCACACACAACACTAGGAAAGCGATAAAACGCAATCATCCCCTAATTCGACAAACCAAAACCATAGGGCGACTTCCCAAAAATAGTCAGATCATAGGGTGACTTCCCCAAAATAGTCAAACCATAGGGCGACTTCCCAAAAATAGTCAGATCATAGGGTGACTTCCCAAAAATAGTCAAACCATAGGGCGACTTCCCAAAAATAGTCAGATCATAGGGTGACTTCCCAAAAATAGTCAAACCATAGGGCGACTTCCCAAAAATAGTCAGATCATAGGGTGACTTCCCAAAAATAGTCAAACCATGTGGCGACTTCCCAAAAATAGTCGATCATAGGGTGACTTCCCAAAAATAGTCAAACCATAGGGCGACTTCCCAAAAATAGTCGATCATAGGGTGACTTCCCAAAAATAGTCAGTCTTAGGGTGACTTCCCAAAAATAGTCGATCTCGTGGCGACTTCCCAAAAATAGTCAAATCATAGGGTGACTTCCCAAAATAGTCGATCTTAGGGCGACTTCCCAAAATAGTCGCATCTTAGGGCGACTTCCCAAAAATAGTCAGATCATAGGGCGACTTCCCAAAAATAGTCAAACCATAGGGCGACTTCCCAAAAATAGTCAGATCATAGGGTGACTTCCCAAAAATAGTCAAACCATAGGGCGACTTCCCAAAAATAGTCGGATCATAGGGTGACTTCCCAAAAATAGTCAAATCATAGGGCGACTTCCCAAAAATAGTCGATCATAGGGTGACTTCCCAAAATAGTCGTGTCTTAGGGTGACTTCCCAAAAATAGTCGAGATCTCGGGCGACTTCCCAAAATAGTCAAATCATAGGGTGACTTCCCAAAAATAGTCAGTCTTAGGGTGACTTCCCAAAAATAGTCGATCTCGTGGCGACTTCCCAAAAATAGTCAAATCATAGGGTGACTTCCCAAAAATAGTCGATCTTAGGGTGACTTCCCGAAAATAGTCGTGTCTAGGGCGACTTCCCAAAAATAGTCCAATCTAAGGATTAAAGACCCGAACTACTACGGCTTGATTCCTCTCAAGGATACGTAGGTAGCCTATTAAATAGGTTCAGCCACTCGATCACTTGATCATCCTGCCAAATATGGAGCCTTACTCTTATCGACGACCCCGCTTCCTTCGAAAGCGCCGTCGCCGAGGGGCTACTGTAAGTGCTCCAATTTGAGCTTGTTAGCATTTTCGTTAGAAAATTAACGAAAGTTATAACATTACTAACATTCCTAACATTCCTAACTTTTCTAACAAAGTAAGGGTAAAATGGGCATTGCCATTTTAAGTTAAACCAAGAAAATAATCTCAAAAAGCAAAAGAAATTAGAAAAATCCGAATTAAGAAAGTTGAAAAACAAATTTTCGCTTGAATTTTAAAAAGATTATTCTTCCTGTCCAAAAGCCAAGATCAGTAGCGTATGAACAAGGCACGCGTCGATCCTTGTCCGCGCGGATATGTTTGCTCCTCACAGAGGGCTATAAATTGAACCCTCCTCTCTCGCCTTTACATAACACATTTTGATCACAAGAACGGTTCTCAAGGAATATAGAGAGAAAACAAGTGGGAATCTCTAGATTGCCACCATTTTCTCTTGAATCTTTCCCAATCTCACTCCAAACACAAATCCAAACACCAAACCTTGATACTCCTCAAGCCAAACACCAAATCTTGATACTCCTCAAGTCAAATTCCAAGCCTAGGAAGATAGGGTGTCACCATTGGTAAAGCCCTCCTTCTTGAAACCCTAAAACTCCCTTTTAATTTCTTGTTCATCTTGTTCTTTCTACTTTGATCTACTTTATGTCTAGTTTAACTTAAGTCTTGACCTAAGATGGTCATCTTGAAGTTCATCTTCATGAATGACCATCTCAAATGGTCCATATTCTAAATCTCTAGTTGGTTTTCTCTTTAATTTCATCTTTACAAAGATCCCCTTTCCCTTTGCAAAGGATATGTTTAAACCCCATAAATTCCCCAAGGATGACTTGAATATGATAACCACTTGACACAAGGTAGTGGAATCAAGTCTAGGGATGAAAATGGGGTGAACATAGATGCAAACCCCCCAAAAATCACATTTTCCCTCAAGAACATCTTGCTGTCCAGTAGCATTGTTCTGAGAACTCAGTCCATTTCCCTATTTTTTGGACCCAGTAAAACTTGGAATTGGGTGTTGACTACAAAATACTTTTTGTAGCCAACATCCAGAGCTTTCCATACATATTTTTACTTTATTTTTTGCGTGAGTAAAACTCCATTTTTCAAATTTTCTTTTGAAGGTCAGTTCATCAGTCTCTGGAAATCCAGATTTCAGATCTGAGATTTCCAGAAGGTTTTGACCCCTCAAATCATCTCCAAAATGAAAAGTTCTTTTACAGAAACCTTTTCTAAGGTGTTTTGAACATTTTTCATTCCCGGACTTTTCCCAGATTCTGGAGTTTTGAAGCCTTTAAGTCCATTTCAAAGTCAAGGGTCAACTGCCTTTTTCATTCTGGCAGAAATGTTTTCCAACTTCAAAAGGTCTTTTGAGTACCAAATCTCAAACCAAAAATCCTCCAAAAAATCATGGGATCAGTTTAAAGCCTTAAAAAGAGTTCCCAATTTTTACTTACCTCAGTTTCAACTTATTTTGGCCAAAACACATACACACACACACACACACAACAAAGGATTTTGAATGTTTGGAAGACTCGTTTTACGAGGCGCGTCGGGTGCACACTAACGTCCTTCCCGGCACGTAACGTGACCTCCGAACCTAAATCTCTGATCTCGGGCTTTTTTCAAAGTTTTGGCCCTTAAAACAAAAATGGCGTGGCGACTCCGTTTGATTTTCAAAAAAAATCGGGTACATCACAGCATTTCATCGAACACTTGGCGTGCGTACAAGAAAAGCTTGCCCAAGGATGTCAATCATAATCCGAATCAACCTCTCCTACAATCCATGATGTGTAGGAGGCTCATACGCACACAATGCAACAACAAGCATCCGAAGAAATGCACAAAATTAAAGCATGCAAGGGGAACCTAGCTCTAAGCACAAACATGAACAAAAGGCCATTGAGGGAGTTTTGAATTCAAGGGAAAGGGGATTCAAGATCAATGCAATACAAGAAACAAGAGGTGAAGATAGA
The DNA here is from genome assembly GCA_022495995.1 of Adenophora triphylla var. japonica. Classification (NCBI taxonomy): domain Eukaryota; kingdom Viridiplantae; phylum Streptophyta; class Magnoliopsida; order Asterales; family Campanulaceae; genus Adenophora; species Adenophora triphylla. The sequence goes on from JAFEMH010006419.1 coordinate 8,897, forward strand.
GTTCTTACCAAGCCCTCCCGGACAGCGGTAGAGATGTGGGCGTGCCTATCGAAGGTGAGATCATCGCGGGGATAGTCCTTCCCTAGCAAATAGCTCCCCAAAATCGGGTTCCTTTGTTCTTGAGCCATCGATTATGGAGGGAGGAGGGATTGAGAATGGATTAGGGGGAGAATCACCAATCAAATCCACGAGAAAATTGCAAAGAAAGCGACCTTGGCTTGAGCTAGGAGGGAATTTTGGAAAAGATGTTTTCAAAATAAACAAGAGTCTTTGCGTTTATATGCCCCCGACAAAAGTAGATATCTCGCGCGGTATATCTTATCTCGCGGCGAGATAAACCTTCTGAAAAGGACAAAATTGTCCTCGACAATAAGCGTCTACGCAACGTCAAAGTTCAAAATTTTGACACATTTACCCTTGGAAATGATAAACTAGCAGGGAAACGTGGAAAAACCGGCACCGCAAGTCACGGAACGAGCCAAACGTGACGCCCGCACAATCGCCCGGTACGGCACCAGTCGCCCGAGAACCGAGTGGTACAAAAATCAACTCAATCCACATGATTCAGAGCCCGTAAAGGTGAATCATCAAAGAAAAGCCCGGTCCAACGCCCGCACAGTGGATCGTCATCGAAAAGCCCGATTCAACGCCCAAACAGTGGATCGTCAAACCAAAAGTTCGGTCCAACGCCCAAACAGTGGATCGTCAAACCAAAAGACCGGTCCAACGCCCAAACAGTGGATCGTCAAACCAAAAGCCCGGTCCAACGCCCAAACAGGTGGATCGTCATCGAAAAAGCCCGGCCCAACGCCGGACATGTGGATCGTCGAACCAAAAGCCCGATTCAACGCCCAAACAGGTGAATCGTCATCCCCAACAACAAAAAGCCCGATTCGGAGCCCGTAAAGGCGAATCATCACAAAACCGACAGACTCAGAGGGCCGGACAGTGAGCCTTTGTGTTCTAACATGATTCCCGCAGTTCGGAGCCCGGCAGCGAATCTTCGATAGGCGGTATATTCGAATTGGGTCTTGATTTGATTCCTCGCATGAATTTACCTTTTCGAAAATAAAATCTCCGCGATTTTCAAATGATTTTCAAAATACCTAAAGCAGCCTTTTCGTGTTTTGGAGTCGAACTACGTTTTGGTCCGATTCTCCGATAGAGATACGTAGGCACCGTGCGGCACGACCATCCCGATGTTCGTAATGATGTCTTTTCTATCGTCGACATGACTTCTTTCATAAGACTTGTCGCCGAGGGGCTCAGAGACACCCCATTCTCGAACACATCGGATCATACTTATACCACTCTAAGTCTCGCTTTGAGTCAAGAAGTAGAAATCCACCATTTCGTCATGTTTCGTTAAGTTTTGACTAACTACCGTTAGTTTGGGACTAAACCGCATACGAGATAACGAGGAAAGGACAAAACCGGCCCACAGAGCAATATCTCGCCGCGAGATGGCGTGTCTCGCGCGAGATATCCCCTCTCGCAGAGACGGCATTTCCCTCGTCGATTTCAACCTCTTTCCGGATAAAACTTTATCTCTCCTGGCCAACCAACGGGGAGAGGAGGTCTAGAACCATCTCGATAGGGTTTTAACTCTCCACTTCTTCATATCCAACCTCTATAAATACTTGGTGACTTCCAAGGGATCGTAGGTCGGAGGTCGAAAATCCCAAACCTCGAATTTACACAACACACACATTTTGTCGTTTTCTTTCCCCGAAGGAATCCTCAAAATCACCCTAAAAACTCACCTCATTGTTTGTTTGTCAACCTTGTTGATAAACAAGCATCAATCTCCAAACCAAGGACCAAGGCGAAGCTCGTCCATGTGAAGGGTCGACTCTAAACTTGAGTCGTAACTCTGCCCAAATCACCTCACGCAAGGTAATTCCTAAACCTCCTTCTAATTGATTGTTAGAGTGGTATAAGTCCATAGAATCTAGGATCGGCCTAGAGCCTCTCCAAATCATGGAGACGGTCTCGAAGCAATCGATTCTACATTCAGTTTGACCTCGTCAAATGGACCTTTATTTGTAGTATTTAGATTCATTTTTTACTTCTTCTTTTGAAAAACCTCTCTTTTCTTTAGCAAGACCGATCTCCGGATTGGGTGAAATGGATGCCTTCTAAACCTACCCATTTCATAACCTAAGCCCCGAACTCAAATCTCTTTCAAATGGTTTTTTCTATGTTTCCAATCAAATAATATAGGTGGCGACTCATAAAAAAATAAAAAGGAATCAGAATTTCTTTCTCGCAACGCTACACCACCCTTCACCAATGTATCAAGTTCATGCAAGGCAACGAGCTAACAATAGTCTACGACGATAGTGTCACCACCGAGGGGACCTGCACCCACGACATTCCAGTGTTGGAGATCAAGCATGATGACGATATGGCATTAACTGGGTTCACCTTGGAGACCTCCAAGATCCAAATATGCAGCGTGGACCTTCCACTATTCTGGGACAAAATCCCTCCAGCCATGAAAATGATGAAACTCATGAACTTCATCCCAAGACTAGGGCTTGACAAGAGGTTACAAGGCCAACACCAAGTCATCGAAGTCAAGGACCACACTACAGTCCATAGGCTCGGTTACGTGCCAACACCAGCTGACATCATGGAAAACAAAAGGCTCGCCAGCACCAAAGCAACAGCCCGCAAAAGGGGAACCTCCTATGGCACACCCAACCTCCGACCTTACAGTTTCGACCACGCCCACTACTTCATCAAAGGAACCGACAGCAGAACTGGGGGAACCGACAGCGGAACCGAAAGCAGAACTGGGGGAACCGACAGTAGAACTGGGGAAACCGACAGCGGAACTGATGAAGATGAGAAAGAAGCAAGAAAAGTCAGTACAGAGACTACAGAAAAGATGGGAAAGATGGCGCAGGACCTCAAGCGTTTCAGAGGACTCAAAGCTAATCCGATAAGGGGAGCATTCCTCGATATCACTGCTCTACCTGGACCAATTGCCACCACAATTCAGCATGGGTACTCATTCAAAGGAATACCATACATAGAAGAGCAGCTCGAGACACACTTCATGGGAAACAGACTATTCGGGTCAGCCTCCGAGGCCACATTCAAAACGGTAACTCCAAAGCAGAAGGAACCAGAATTCGTAGAAGATGCTCTAAGTGGACCCGCTCTACAGAACCTTTTCGAAGAAGTCATGGAGGTGCGAAACCTGATTGACCTGGGCTCCGAGAACAACATGATCGCCATGATCGGGACATCAGAAGCCAAGCCTCTCGACCCCCAAACCCTCATCAAGCATCCAGCAATGCCACTGAAAAACTGGGTGACTTTCACCGAACCAAGGGCAAGCCAGACAGAAATGGAAGACAAACTGGGCGTGCACCCATATCTCCCTAAACCTAGTCTCAAACCCTCTAAGTCAGTCATTGTCAAAGTCCAGTCCTCTGAGTCGTCCGATGGCCTCACGCCGGAAGACTATGATAATGTAGCCAACAATATATTCCCGTTCGTATTAAATGAAAAGTTTGACCTTTCTGATTATCCCCTCATTGCCACTTTAACAACTAATAAGTTAACGAACAACTTAAAAGAAGTTAATAATGACTCACTTGATAAAGAAGCGCACACACTCAAAACAACAATACATTAAAGAAGTTCTCAAGCGTGTAGTTGACCAAGAGGACAATCGGGCCCAAGCTGCCGAAGAGGTTATGACTAAAGTGAACCTGGGTCGGTGCAAGAGCCTAAAGAGACACAAGTGGGCAGTTTCTTCGCTGGTGCATAAAAAGAAGCCCTAATAGATCTCCTCAAAGAATATGTTGACGTGTTCGCCTGGTCATACCAAGACATGCTAGGACTCGATCCCTCAATCGTGGAGCACAGAATCCCTCTGGATCCAGAATCCAAGCCTGTCAAACAAAAATTGTGCAAGATCAATCGCAAGTAAAAGAAGAAATTGAGAAGATGCTCCGCGTCGGCTTCATCAGAGTAATTGAGTACCAGACATGGCTCTCCAACATTGTGACGGTCACCAAGGCCAATGGAAAGGTCAGATGCTGTGTGGATTTCCGAGATCTCAACAAGGCCAGCCCTAAAGACGATTTCCCACTGCCCAACATCGACATGCTGGTCGACACCACGGCAAATTTTGAAGTAAAATCCTTTGTGGACGGGTTTGCTGGATACAATCAAATCAAGATGTCCGAGGAAGATCATGCCAAAACTGCTTTCACCACTCCGTGGGGGACATACTGTTACACGGTCATGCCGTTTGGTTTAAAGAACCCTCGAGCTACTTATCAGCGGGCTGCGAAAACTCTCTTCCATGACATGATTCACAAAGAAATTGAAGTGTATGTTGACGACATGATCATCCACTTCAGAGGATCAGACATGCAGTATATGACAGATTTGAGAAAGTTCTTCAACAGACTCAGAAAGCACCCCATAAGATTGAACCCTGCAAAGTGCACCTTCGGCGTCAAGCGAGGCAAAGTACTGGGGTACATGGTTACAAAAAGAGGCATCGAAGTAGATCCCAAGAAAATCAAGGCCATCATCGACATGAAGCCACCGCAGACACTGACTGAAGTGAAAAGTTTTATGGGGAGACTTCAGTATATCAGCCGCTTCATCAACCAGTTGACATCTCTCTGCTAGTCAATGTTCAAACTAATGAAGAAAAATGCTGACATCAAATGGGACTCCGAATGCTAGACTGTGCCTGCCACATGAAGATAAGCCACTCCTCCTGTACCTGACAGTGACAGACACGTCAATTGGGGCTATGCTGGCACAAGAATAGAAAGATTTTAGAGTTGAGCATGCAATCTACTTTGTAAGCCGAAAGCTTCAAGGAAGTGAACTCAGCTACTCAGCATTAGAGAAAACTTGTACCGCCTTGGTATGGGTAGTCGGGAAACTAAAACACTACATGCAGTCACATTCAGTGCTCCTAGTCTCCAAGATGGACCTCGTTAGATATCTCTTCGACAAACCATCTCTATCAATGAGATTAGCCAAGTGGTCATTCTTCCTGGCTGAATTCGACATCAAATACATGGTCAAAAAATCAACAAAGGGCAGAGTAATGGCAGATCAGCTGGCAAACTTCCCAAGCAGTGAACACAAAGGTCCTGATCCACAGTTTCCAGATGACGGGATCTTCTCACTCAACAGCGCAAACCGCTGGCAACTCTTCTTCGATGGGGCAGCCAACAAGAAGGGAAATGGTATTGGAATGCTCCTAGTCGATCCTAAAGATGAGCAAACTCCCATAGCCATCAAACTGAATTTTGAAGCAACCAACAATGCAGTAGAATATGAAGCTTGCGCAGCCGGCCTAGAAGTCGCTCTTGAACGCAACATCACAGAACAGGAAGTATACGGAGACTCAGCATTGATCATCAATCAAGTATCCAACAAATGGAAGACAATAGATTCTAGCCTCCAGAAGTACCACATGTACATGGAGGAACTCATTGCTCAGTTCAAGGACATCTCTTTCCACTACTTGCCAAGAGACAGGAACCGCTTCGCAGATGCCCTGGCCACCCAAGCATCTCTTGTCAAAATTCCCGAAGGGAAATCAGTAAAACCCCTAAGAATAGGCAGACGGGAAACACTCGCCTATTGCTGCGAGATCGAAGTTGAGCATGAACCGATCGACGAACCCTGGTACAATTAAATCTACCAGTACCTCCAAAATGGAGAAGCTTCCTTCACAAACGAAGACGGATAATATAAAGAAGGGATCAAAGCCAAAAACATGATGGCCCTAAAATGCCTGGCATTCCATTTCGTCATTCTGGGGGGTATGTTATAAATGAAGCGCCACCAAGGACCACTCCTCCTGTGTGTAAATAAAGAAAAAGCCAGCGAGCTGATGAACGAAGTTCACAACGGAACCTGCGGTCCGCACATGAACGCCAGAGCATTGACACATATCATCCTCCGTATGGGTTACTATTGAGTATCAATGGAAACAGACTGCATCCAGTCCGTCAGAAGCTACGACAAATGTCAACGGTTCTCCAACTCCAATCACATTCCTCCTCACGAGCTCTACTGCATGACTATGCCATGGCCTTTCGTCACATGGGGAATCGACGTTATCGGCAAAATTACTCCGCCAGGGAGCAACGGTCACGAGTTCATATTAGTCACAGTCGACTACTTCACCAAATGGGTAGAAGCCAGATCATACAAAGTACTGAATTCTAAGAACGTGGCCGAGTTCATCAATGAGAACATCATGTGCAGATACGGGGTGCCCAACGAGATCATATCCGACAATGGGACCCACTTCGAAGGAGATTGTGACCAACTATTGACCGAGTTCAGAGTTACACGCCACAAGTCTTCTCCCTACAAACCACAGACTAAAGGCGCAGTAGAGGCAGCAAACAAGACTCTCACAAGAATAATAAAAAAAATGGCCATCAGAGGTCGGGATTGGCCCGAAAAGCTACATCTAGCCCTTTGGGGATATAGAACATCAGTCAGAACCGCTACAGGGGAGACTCCTTTCGCACTCACATACGAAATGGAAGCGATGTTACCAGTTGAATTGGAAATTCCATCCCTCCGAGTCCTCTTAGAAAACGGAATCAATGAAGTCGAATGGCTCCAAAGCCGTCACGACGAACTAGCTCTACTCGACGAGCGCAGATTGAAAGCCATGGAGCATACTCGTGCCTACCAAAGTAGAATGGCCCGAGCATTTGATAAGAAAGTCAAGATCCGAGACATCAGAGAAGGCGACTTGGTGCTCAAGGAAAAGCCTCCTACACATACCAATCCCCTCGGAAAGTGGGAGCCTACCTGGATAGGCCCGTTCGTGGTACAAATAATCTTCTCCGGAGGAGCCATGAAACTAGCTGATTTGGACGGAAACCCTTTCGTTAACCCCGTGAACGGAAGCAAGCTCCGCAGATACTTCGTTTGAGGAAGAACACGAGTCAACTCTCCTTCCCCATATACCACCCCTTAGTAAAATCAAAGTGCTAAAAGAGTAATACCCAACTAGATACATTTTCGAAAATGATCTAGTTAAAAAATAGGGTCGCACTTCTTTTGTCTTTTTCTCAAATTTCACCTAAAAGTGTCGAACTACGGTGACCTGAGCCCCTTAGTCCAATTGTAAAAGGGGAACGTAGGCAGCCATCATTGGTTCGGTCTCAAAAGCAAATAAAATTTCAAATACAACACCAATCGCTTGTGTTTCGAAAAACTCTTAAATTTAACCTACAAACTCATTACGGTTAAAACAATCTTTGATGATTTCAAGCACGGTCTACTCTTGACTCGTTACACGCTAGCAAAACAACAATAAAACACTTAATCAATTTAATGTGTCTGCAATGACAGTGGGTGGATATCCCGGACAGCAAGGTCAGCCTAGTCCCTCGTACTCGGTCTTTCGTCTTTCTTCCCCTTTCCTTTCCCACGACGGGTATTCTTTGCCTTTACAGGGAATATCCCCGTAGTCCTTCTACCTGGCTCTGGGACCCTTCCCGACGCCTCTGCCAAACCTGCGTTCGCCAACGCAACCCTTTCCCTGGCTCTATCACGAGTTGCCTCTCTTCGAGTCGTCATATCCATGCTCTGATCGGCCATCCGACTAGCATTGGCCTCATAATCAGCCATATCATCCCCGGTACAATACTAAGGGTTGGCCATCGGTTCGGCTCTCCTCAAAGTCGAGCTGTCACGATAGTCAAGGCCCAATAGCTCACTTCGTCTCCACAAAATAGCCATTTGTGTCTCCCCTATACACTCTTCATACCAGTTTAAATACCGAGTGGACAGAACAGTGCCCCCTCTCCGGTGAAAGAAAACCCTGGCATCGAAGGATCTTCCATGAGGAGCGATCCCACCTCAAAGGTACCAGCATTACTCAAGCCATCAACGGCACGTGCTCCAGCCCGAACTGCCACAGCACCAAAGATGGAATGTTGAAAGAAGACTGGGACACCCCCGAAACTCTGACAATGAGAAGACCCTCATGAACGGTCCGACAAGTCTGTAACTTCCAGTAAGGAACCCACCATCGCAGATGATGTGTGCGGAGTTTGGCCATCCAAAGCTTCAATTCACCCTGATTGCCTCTTATCACTAAGGGACATCGAGAAAAAGACCAGGGATCACATGTCGCTGGTACCTCGAGCATCATTTGCAACCGCTCCCTCAATAATAAAGTAAGCATGGCGGGACTCCCTCCCTACATGTATCGGCTATCGGTCGCCATCCGACCTATGCCAAGGAATGTCTCGCCCAAGATCAAAGGCACTATGTCTCCTCCGCTCCGACACTAACTCACCAGGTCCAGTACACGGTGGTGTCACACCCCCAAGGATGTGAATGTGAACAAAGTAGCAATTGCACACAGAGCAAAAGCGCCCCACACAGAAATGCTCCCATCAACACCGGCAAATCTATCGGGCAGCCCCAAAATGTCAACATGATCTGTATTTGGTATTAGTATCCCGCATGCTTCCTCAGCTGAAATGCCAAGCAGGGACATCAACTTCTCAACGGTGGTCAGGCCGCCCGTCAAGGGAAGAACAATCCGCTCCGCCTCAGGTCCTCCAAGGATAGCTCGAAAATCCTCAAGTGTGGACGTAATCTTGTTGTACGAGAAGCTGTACACATGCCTCCTTTCGTCCCAGAATCAAGCCGCAGTTCTCAGAAGATCCCAATCCGGCATGAGCTCCTTCAAAGCCCAAACCGCCTTCATCCTATAACAATCTTTGAAAAAACCCTTACTCTGCCTCGTGTGGTGTCGTACCCACGTCTGGAACCTCTCCAAAAATCGTTCTTGCATCTGAGACGACAACCTTGGAAATGTAGCCATGATAAACAAAGGAAACTTTGAGGAATTTAGGAGAGAAATCAGTTTCTACTTCAGAAACAAGCACGGAATCTCCAAATTGCAGAAACTGGACTGCAATTTAAATCAATCTGAAATTGAGTCATAGGCTGGCCAACCTGTTTTTTAGGTTGACCTGGTCAACTCTGCATCCAGCTGCACCAATTTCTGTCAACATTTCCAAAGGCCTCCCTGTTCAAGCCTTGTCCAAAGCAACATTTACCCGTGATCAAATCAATCACTGCCGACACCACATCCGCCCCGGGCTTGTGCAACAGTGCAATTAATTAATAACAGTGCATGTAGATGTAAACTTTGCCAGCTCAAATTTTATTATTTAATATATGTCTCATTATTATTTATTTTTGATCAACCTACTTGCTTATTTTCCAAAAATAAATGAAGGTAATCATAATAAATACTCAAAATGTACAAGATTTTGCCCCAGGGGTCTTTCAAAGTAAAAAACAAGGTTCACACGATGCACACAATCGTCTAACAAAAGAAATCAATAGGACTACTCAGAGTCCTGCTCGTCATCCGAGCACTCAAAGTACTACCCCGCAGCAGCCGGATCCGCGGTGGACAAATAATCCGCAAACTTCGCAAGGCCGGAATATGAAAATCTACGGCTCCGTGCCTGTGCTCCCGAGGACTCTCCCTGCTCGTATCCCGAATACGAGGAGTGGCGAACTCCAAACCCAGCAATCTCACCAGAGAACTGGCTGAACCCCTGCCCAAAATCTGCGTTACCGGCGTAGAGCGAGATGGGTCTCTGCGACGAGACGGCCAAGGGAAGGCATCGGCTCATGAACAGCCGCACTCCTCCGAGAACCGCACTGAAGGAAGTCCACAAGCCTCCTGGTGTAGCTGGTTATCCCATCCAGACGTCTTACGTCCTGATCGTAAGTACGGCCAGAAACCTGCAAATCAGGAAAGCCGTCACCTGCGGGCTCCTCAGCCTCACCCTCCGAAAGATATCATAGTCGGCATCCTCTATGATGTTCTCAACGTGAGGCACACCCTGCCTATATTGCTACAACTCCTCCCCAACTGTGGCCAGAGGATACTGCATATGAAGGGGAGGATCCCTCGGAACCAAGGGACCCGATCCCGGAGCGTACCGGCAAGACACCCTCTCGCCCAAGTATAGAATGTCACAATGAAGCCCTACTAGCAGTTTCCGCTGACGCGTAATCTCCCTGGAAGCCTGCACCACAAAGTGATCAAACCGAATCCACCAAGTCAAGTTGATCCTCGGAGAAAAGTCTCGATCCAGAGCCAAAGACACCTCCTTGTAAGTCACACGGGTGCGCTCCCTTGACTTCACCGGCTTCCGCCCCGCCTTCTGCCAAGTCAGCATGGAAGGAAATAAGAGAGTGTATACCTCCCTGGTATCCCACTTATGCGGGTGAAACACCTCAAAGCACCACACCTGTCAAACGCCAGGAAAGTTATGTCATCTACAAAGTAGATACATACAAGTACAAGCGAGACAATGAAGAAAAAAAAAGAGAGAGAAAGAAACTCACATCTAACGCGAACTGAAAGTAGCAGAATGAGTTGTCCTCTCCACGAGAACACATGTCCAAGGCATAGAAGAGCTCGGCCAGACCAGCCTCTCCCCAAGCAAAACCCCTCACGGCCTCCAGGTTGATCAGGGAACCAAGCAAAGCAAACTGACACGTCATGTCAGCATTGGCAAAAAGGGTTGCTGACAAAGCAAACCACAAAAATCCTCGAGCTAAGCACTCTGCTGTCATCCTCGCAGAGCCAGCCAGATACTCCTCGATGCCCCTCCTCAAGTGTGCCTCCATCGTCCTATACCGAATACCAAGGCCCCTGGCATCGATAATATCAAAACCAAGCAGTCCCGACAACTTCTCCCTGGTGAAACCATCAAACCACTCAATAGGGTTGCCCCGGAACGACAACCCAGTAATCGGAGTAAAATCTGTAGGAGTCACGGTCGCCTCCCCCCACCTGAAATGAAATGTGTGGGTCGTATCCCACCAGTACTTGCTCAGGGCGATGTGAAGCACCTTCACCCTCTGTGTCGAAGCTACCGCGGCCACCGCGCTGATAAAGCCGCCTAAGCTGGAGTCAATCACGAACTGTCGTGGACTCCTCTCCCCATCACAAGCCTCATCCGGGAACCTTTCCCACAGCTTGCGGACTACCTTAACGTCTCCCCTACTCTTCATAGTGGACATATTAACCGGCCCTCGCCCCTGCAGGTGAACACGGCAAAAGCATGTTACAACAAAGATAACGTACACAAAATGTACATGCACATATCAAAATCACAGAAAGCATATCAACACAAAGATATAGCTCTTTTTTTCCTAAAAATATTCCCGTCCCAGTCGGAGTATTAACGGTTCAAAATCCTGAAAACTTTCAAAACCTTTCGAAAACTCCGTCGAACCCGAAACTTTCAAAACATTTCGAAAACTCCGTCAAACCCGGAACTTTCAAAACCTTTCGAAAACTCCGTCGAACCCGGTACTTTCAAAACATTTCGAAAACTCCGTCAAACCCGGAACTTTCAAAACATTTTTCAAAACATTTCGAAAACTCCGTCGAACCCGGAACTTTCAAAACATTTCGAAAACTCCATCGAACCCGAAACTTTCAAAACATTTTTAAAACTCCGTCAAACCCGAAACTTTCAAAACATTTCGAAAACTCCGTCGAACCCGGAACTTTCAAAATATTTCGAAAATTCCGTCGATCCCGAAACTTTCAAAACATTTCGAAAAACCCGTCCAAATCGGAACTTTCAAAAAAAATTACTCCGTCCCGAATTAAACTTACTTTAATTTTGGAAAATGCCCCTAGACATGGAATTTTTCTACCAAAATTTCTACGTTGTCTACCCATAATGTCAATTGAACTAAGCTACAGTCAATTTCAACAAAGGGGCACCGCAAGGTCAAAAGCCCCAAATCGGGCACCAAGAACCCTAACTCAATTCTAGTCAAAATTCATAAAATTCAAGAATGCAAATTCTAAAAATTGACGGAATTTAGAGGATGCTAACCTTCCTCGCGATCCCCTCCTTGGATTTTTGGCAAATCGAGCTGGATAAAACTCAGTTGGATCCAAAGGAAGAGCGTTGGTTCGCACCGTCCTCTTTAGCCTCGCCCTCTCGTTGTCGGTCCTCCCATGTCGAACCCTTCATCCTAATCCCACTTCCATAGTGATAATCTCTCAAAGAATATTTGAACAAAACTCGCAGAAAAGAGGCAAGATTTTCTCCCTTTTCTCTCTTCCTCACGAATTCTCTCCCTCTGTTTTCAAAATGTCCAACGGCAGTCTTTTAATTTGGACATTTTGACTCATAGGCCGTCCGGCCTTTTTTTACGCCATGGGCCATTTTGGCCCAAATGCCAATTCAGCCCATCATCTTTCCAAAAATTCCGAATTTGACACTTTTTCCTCAAAAGTTAAAAATTCCCCAGTTAGACATTTCTAAAGCCCCTCTCTCGAGGTTAAATATCCAGTTAGACATTTCTAATGCCCCGTCTCCAGACGTTAAAATTTCCGTTAGTCCTCACTAACATTCTGTCTTCGGACGTTAAATCTCAAACCGTCTTCGGGCGTTAAATCCCATTTTCGTCTCCAGACGTTAAAATTCCCGTTAGTCCTCACTAATGTTCCATCTTCGGACGTTAAATCTCAAACCGTCTTCGGAAGTTAAATCCCATTTTCGTCTCAAGACGTTAAAATTCACTTTAGTCCTCACTAACATTCTGTCCTCGGACGTTAAATCTTAAACCGTCCTCGGACGTTAAATCTCATTACCACCTTCAGAAGGTAAATCGGCCATCATAGTAAGTCCGAGTATCTATTTCCCCAGCAGGTAAACAATCATCTCCCCGACCGTCAATCGTAAGCCCGACCACCTCATTTTAGCGGCAATCAGTATAAGCCCGCACAACAATCCCTCTTCGGCCATCATCGTAAGCCCGAACACCATATCCCCAGCAGACAAAAGACGAGCGGCAAATCAACGTAAGCCCGCACAACAATCCTTCTTCGACCGTCATTTTCGTCGAATCCCCAGCACGAGATTCCGCTTCCTCCGTGTATCAGAATACTTCGTCGGGGACGGACATTTCTCGCATCCTTTTAGAATACGTCGTCAAGGATGGACATTTCTCGCATCCTTTCAGAATACGCCATCGGGGACAGACATTTCTCATATCCTTTCAAAAACTTAGGTTAAGACGCCTCCGAACAGTCTCCCTTATGTTAAGACGCCTCTGAACAGTCTCCCTTAGGTTAAGACGCCTCTGAATAGTCTCCCTTAGGTTAAGACGCCTCCGAACAGTCTCCCTTAGGTTAATACGCCTTCGAACAGTCCCCCTTAGGTTAAGATGCCTCCGAACAGTCTCCCCTAGGTTAAGATGCCTTCGAACAGTCTCCCCTAGGTTAAGACGCCTCTGAACAGTCTCCCTTAGGTTAAGATGTCTCCAAACAGTCTCCCTTAGGTTAAGACGCCTCCGAACAGTCTCCCCTAGATCAAGACGCCTCCGAAAAGTCTCCCTTAGGTTAAGATGCCTCCGAACAGTCTCCCTTAGGTTAAGACGCCTCCGAACAGTCTCCCTTAGGTTAAGACGCCTCCGAACAGTCTCCCTTAGGTTAAGACGCCTCCGAACAGTCTCCCTTAGGTTAAGATGCCTCCGAATAGTCTCCCTTAGGTTAGGACACCTCCGAACAGTCTCCCGTAGGTTAAGATGCCTCTGAACAGTCTCCCGTAGGTTCAGATGCCTCCTAATAGTCTCACTCAGGTCTAGACACCTCTGAATCAGTCGCAACCAGGATGAAATCCTCCTAATCATTCCCCCAGAGGTCGAGGCCCTACGAAATACTCTCGTACCTACAAACTACGATCGGCTTGATTTCCGCTCAGGATACGTAGGAATCCTCTCGCTAAGGGTCCAGCCAGCTAACCTCTTAGGTCTCTCCAAGTAAGGCATCCCCCGATTTGGATCCTTATCTTTTTCAACGACCCCACTTCCTTCGAAAGTGACGTCGCTGAGGGGCTACTGTAAGTACCCAAATTCGGATCGTCAAAATCCGTTAAGAGTTAACCGAAATCCGTTAACTGGCCCTTCCCAGGTTAATCGGAACCCGTTAAACTCCCCATTCCCGAGTCAACGAGACATACCGGGACTGTCCCGTGCATCCCGACATCAAAGTGTACTCAACACACATTATCACACGTAAAAGTACAACTTTCCTAAAAAAATGCACTTTCCGGGACTTTCCGGGGGCATTTCGGAAATTTTTCGGACAGTTATTTAAAAAACGGATAAAACCGGGAATAACGGGACAAAAACCCTAGCCCTGGTGACTCATCGGGACACACGACACGCATGCACAGCCTCCCCCATCGCCATCAATCAAATTAGAGGGTGAAAAGACCAAAATGCCCCTGAAATTGAGACATAGGCCGGCCGGCCTGTTTTACTTGAAGAACCAGAATTCTCATCAAGTCCTCCAAATTTCCAATATACCCAAAAAATCCCCCAAATTGAGCCTTAGGCCGTCCGACCTGTTTTGCATTTTCACCCCTATAAATACAAGGGCTATCATTTGTAAAGGAAAAAAAAAACATTACCACTCTTTCACAAACCCCACGGCCCAAAGCCATTCTACCCCCTCCCGAGCCCCGTTTTGTCTCGATTTGCGTGAAAATTCCATTTTCCGATCAAACACGAACTAAACAACCTCGAAAATCCTTTCAAACACTAAAACCGTATCCCGTATACGTAAACCGAGCCAAAGAGTCAACCCCTAGCCATAGGTAACACTCTCTCTCTCTAAAACTCCATTTCGCCTCGATTTACGCATCAAATGCTAGTTTCAATCCGGTCGAAATGCTCAAAATGTAGACGTAACGCCATCTACGAGGCTCAATACGTTTTAACCCTTAATCATCTTCTCTCCCATAAGAGAAGTAATTTCGGGTTAAAACGGTATTCCGACCCCATTTTTACGTTTATGTCATTTACAGTCTGGATCGTTTGATACGTCGATTCGTATGTTTACCGTCCGAACCGTTTGGTTCGTGATCGTCATTTACAAAATACGGATCGTTTGATCCGTTGATACCATCATTTAATTTATGCACCTTTACAAATTCGAGTCATTTGGCTCGTCGATCGCATCTTTATTGTTCGGATCGTTTGATTCCGTTGATACCGCACTTTAAATACTGTCATTTACAAGTCCGAACCGTTTGGTTCGTGATTGTATTTACTTACAAAAGTTCGAGTCACAAAATGACTCGTCGATCGCATATCATTTAGTGCCTCTTTTCATGAAATTGGTAACAATGTAATGCCCAGTTCAAAACCGGAGTTCGTCATTCGAACTCCTTTTCAAAAACAACGCGAAATCGATGTTTGACATTTAAACCAAGATTAAAGCTTGTCATTCAAGCCCCCTTTTCAAAATGCAACACACACACGCGCACACAATTTCAAAAAAGGTAGAAAGACTTGTCATACGAGGCATTTCGGGTGATCTCAATATACTCTTCCCGAAACGTAACGTGACCTCCGAACCTAACAATCTATGGTCCTAAAAAAGCCTTTTTTCATGTTTTGGATACCAATCAAAACATCACATTTTCAAAGCCTTTTTTCAAGTTTTGGCTACTAATCAAAACGTCACACTTTCAAAGTCATTTTCAAAGTTTGGGCTCATAATACAAAATGGCGTGGCGACTCTCCCTTTCATTTTCCAAGCGAGGTCACAAGTCCGCGAAATGCCGCTCGCCGAGTTTCCCGCGCGCGATCTGGGTAATTTCAGCCGGGCAAGGTGCAAGTAGCCATCCTGGAACATGGTGGCAGTCTTGTCGTTTACAGCTTCAGTAAAAGCCGAGTTGTCTTTAAAACGAGCTACGACCTCTTCCTCCTTCGAGGGAATGTTGGCCTCCAAATTCAGTCGGGCAGCCTTAGCATCCTCAGCTTTCTTCAATGCCTCAGCCTTGAGCTTCTTTAGCTCGGCTATCTCGGCATCCTTCAGCTTGAGAGCCTCCTCAGCCCGGACCTTGGCCTCCTCGAGCTTCTTCCTCTCCTCCTCGGCCTCCATCTCCTTGTCCTTGGCCTTCAGCAATTCAGCAACTGCCACTATCTCAGCCTCTCCCCTTACCATCCTGGCCTTGAGCTTGGCTATCTGAGCATCCACGGCTTTATTATGGATATTCTCATAAGCAACCATGGTAGCAAGCTACAGCAAAATGCGACGTCAGCAAAAATGATAAAGTATAAGATACGAGACGGAAAGGACGAGATAAGTACCTTGGCTATCATCAAGCCTTTTCTGTTGGCCACATTTTCGTTGCTATTTTTGGCCTTTACTAAATCCTGGAGAAGCTCCTCGTCCAAGGCCATTTGGACAACTGCTTTGCCCATCCTGACGTGGGCACCCTTCCTGGCTAGTACATTGAGGCCTTTGATGGGGGGGGGGACCGAGGCAATGAGTTGCCGAGAAGCTACCTCGGCCTCAAGATAAGTGTTAACAGTATGAAGAGTGAGCGGTTGAGAGGAGGAAGCGTCAGCAACCCTCTTGGAAGGAAGCTACTCCTCGGCAGGACCTGATGATGGCCTCTTCTGGCTCGAGGATTGATGGACGAGGTCCGTCTCCTCAATTGCCGGTATATCAACTAGCCTCTCGATCTCAGTAGGTGTAGTTTGGGGGCTATGCCCCTCAGTGGTTTGTTTCTCTCGGTTTCCCAAGGTCTCCTCATCAACGTTAACGGCTTCCCTGGCTGGCTTGATGGGTAGAGCAGCAGCCTCCTTAGTGGACAGAAGCAATTGGCGATGGGTAGCCTCGTCCTTCCTCTGATCAAGGGCAGAGGTCTTAACTGTTCGTCTCTTGAGCCTGATTAACTTACGGGGATCAACAACGTTCTTGGAGGCCATCTCTACTTCTTGCTCGGCAGTAAGAACTACATAAGATGAAGAAGAGACAGTTAGATTATGACGTACTCAACAACAAGAAATATGGACAAGTATGAAATACGAGGAAGGAAGAAGAATTATAGCCTACGACGTTCTCCTCTCTCAGACATTGATCCACGGGGTCAAGCTTGCAATGGGCACATTCGGAGTGGAAGACCAAGCCGGGATGGACCCTTCAATTATTAAACCTCCTCCCCCTATTGACGGGGACGAGAGGCTCCAAGCCGTCCCTCGGACCTGGCATTATCCCGACCTGGATGTAATATATGTCGTCTATCTCCAACAACGACCAATCCAACAAGCCTACCTCGGCGAACTCAGTAAGACAGGCAATCAAAGCATTAGACCACTCAGCCCTCAGTACCTCTTGAGGCACGGCTGGTGGATGAGAAGGAACAGGAAACTCCCAGCCTTGTTGGCTCTCCACTCTTATGACGTGGTTATCCCAGCCAGACACCGTGCTCGACATAGGGAGGATAATTTTGGGCTTTTTTTAGTCACTTCTGATTACTACGAGCTTGGTCTCCTTGATATAACTGACAGAGAAGAAGTGGTGGAAAGCAGACTGGGTAGGTTCGAACCCTAAGCTACGACATAACACTATGAAGCCTACGAGAACCCTAACATCGTTGGCTCATAGCATGGTCGTGACAGTCTGCATATCTCCTAAAAATTCATTTATAAAGGAATCTAAGTGAAGATGAAGTCCCTGTTGAAATTGCTTGAAGTAAAAATGGACATGGTTCTGGCTATAGTAAAAGTCATGTTTCTCGTCCGCGTCTGCAAAAGTGGGACGACCGAGATAAGTTAACTTATATTCCTCCCTCGACACCCCGTACTTCGAGTACAACACTTCAAGCATTGGATCCCCGACCTTAACTGGTCTTGACCTGGGATTGATGGCCCTACCTCGACCGGATCTACCTTGGCCTCCTCTTCCTCGACCCTCTACTTCTCCAACTACGAAGGCACCTACTATGTTGGTCGAAGTGGAGGCTTCACTTCCCCTTCCCGTCATATCTGCATAAAATCGAGGAACAAGTATCAACAAAATCTCTAAGGCATTGGAAGGACGGGGAAGAGGAAGATTATTCCACCTCGTCGTTTATAAATAAGGCCGAGGAGGGAGCCTTACCCAACATCGGCTGATCTAAGTGGTCCGACTTCAGATAGAAGATGAAGATGTGTTCATCATCTCACCCCATCCTTGGAATAGTACAATATTTTGGGACATTGAATCAACTCGGTCAATTCTCATCTTGCCTTGGTAAACCCTAAGATTTACTTTGTGGTAGCCATAGATGACACGAGGGTCATGTTCCCAAGAATGAGTCATTGCTAAAAGGGGACAGAGGGGTAAAATGGGTTCAAGAATCTTATCAAACACAGAAATCCAAGAAAAGCTTCAACAAGGGCAACAATGGAGGTTTCTCAAACGTAAATTCAAGCAAAACCCTAGAAGACACAAATTAAAGTACAAGAAATCAGTAAAAGGAAAGAGATTATACCTGTTTCCGATGAAGATGGATGAAGTCGAGCGGCGAATCAAGCTTTTCTGACGAATCTGAGCAACTCTAGCTCAAGAACACGAAGGGTTTTGAATCTTGGGGTTTCGCTCTCAAATTGCCAAGGACGATAAAAAATGAAATTGAAATAAAGAGATTGTTTTTATACCTCTAAATGGGTCAGACCCACATCAAAATGGGTCAAAGCGAGTACGACGCCCCAAGCATTTAATGCGTTAGTGGGTTCCCCATACATGTGTCAGACATCGTGGACCACACTCATCATTGCACTAGTAACCGACGGATAATGGAGCGACACAAACATTGAAGTGACATTGCCACGTGACGCCTGTTCGTACTCTCATAGGCCGAGGACAAGATCACTTTCTCCTCTTCATAGCCGAGCTAGAAAGTCGGGGGCCACTGAACAGTATAAACCGAGATACGAACATGGGCTTGTCCGGGTAAGGCCCAAGTGGATTGGGCCCTAAACATAATCCATCAAATCTCAGTTACGAGGGAAGACCTGGGCTTCCTCGTACATGACATATCGGCATTACCTAGGCCGACCAAGGCCAAAGTAGGTGCAATGACCAAGGCCGAAGTCAAGAACCGAGGAGACTCCCCTCCAAGGCCGAGATGTCCTCCCTTGGTGACGAGCAGGCCTCCTCAGCTATCCTGTCATAGCTCTTTGGCTATCTTACTCCTTCCCCGGCTCATCATATGTCGACCAGGCTATATATGACGAGGAAGGAGCTACCCCAGCTTACCGGCAGAGTGGCAGACATAACAATCCTAATCAAATGAGGATACTACAGCAGTTATAATCTTATCAGGATTGTGACTATCATTTATCCCAATTCAGATCCAACAAGGACTTCTCAAACATATATAATCCTCCTGGGATTTATTCAACATGGATTCTACATTATTCTACCTATAAATACAAGCCATAATTCCAATATTTTGGTAGGTTATCTGTTTGACTCAAAGCTCTGTCAATTTGATTTCTCTATATACAAAACGTGAACTTACTCACACGCCGGAGGGCCTTCGCCGGAGAAGCCCCGGCTTAGTTTACGTGTTTTGTCTTTTTTTTCAGGCTATTCAATCGCCGGAGTACAACTGACCGCTGGATTTGGGCTGATTCGATCTTTTTGGCAGCATCAATTTTCTTTCTTGTTAAAATTTTAGAATGGTACTGACAATTATAATTGATGCAAAGATCGAACAATTGTGACACAAACTTCATGAATACAAAAAATTTATTATGGAAAATATGCAATGTACTTTCATAATTTTTACAATTAATGCAATGTACTTGATGGATGTGTTTTTACACACCCATTTTACATGTTTACTAACCTATTTTAGGCTCAAAATCCTGGGTTTTATGTTGTTTTAATGTGGTTTTTGAGTATTTTATGAGTACAGGGTAAAGAGATGATTATGTGTGAGTTTTGTCAAGAAAAAGTGCAAAGAAATCTAGTTGGAGTGGAGCGGAGCAGGAAAATAGTGAAACAGACTTGAGCTCCAGAATCTGCCATTCAGAGCGGCCGCGCTCAACACTATAGCGGCCGCGCTCAAAGAGGAAAAATGAAGAACAACTTTATGCCATCCAGCGCGAGCGCGCAGACATCCAGGGCGGCCGCGCTAAGCCCGTTTTCAGCACCATTTTTCAGCAACTAATGAAGGGCGTTCTCGACTTTTCTCATGTTTTGCCTATGGATTTTGCCCTAGAATATATATTCCAGCAGCACACTTTTGAAAGACATCTTGGATATAACTTTTGTTTTAGTTTTGAGCTTTCAGAGAAGTAATTTTTGTTCATCAATTCGGGATTCTTCAGGTTTTGATGTTCTTCTGTTTTATGATTATTGTTGGTTTCGTTATGTCGTTGAGTAGCTAAATCATTTAGATTTGCGGATTGGTGGTAACGATTACTGAATCTTTATGCTATAGATTTCATTCTTCTAATTCGATCTCTTTCTAGTTCTTCAAAGTATTAATCTTTAAAGGTTTTAAGGTTTCAATTTCATGTTAAGATGACTTTGGCCTTTTAATTATTTGGGTATCAATTGCGCCATTAAATTGGGGATTGATACAATTGAACACTGTTTTGAAGATTATATCTAATTGAGGCCGTTATAGAAATCAAAAGGGTTTAGATTCCTATATTCTAAAGGGTTGAATAATTGTTTGATTGTTGTGAGGACGTAATAGAAATCGCAGCTTGATAACAATTAAAAGGGTTGCAATCCGGGCACCACACCGTCCCAATCCTTACTGTTGCGAATGAATCCTAGATTGAGATTAATGTTTTAGCAATAAAAAATAGCATAAAGTGAAAGTAATTGTGAATCCAATCCGTGAATCTCCGTTGTTGATCTGAGTTAATTCTTTACTTTTAAATTGTTTCCGTAGCGTTAATCTTTTGCATTCTGTTTTAGAATTAAGTTTCTGTTCTCAATCAAAAATCTTTGGTTACTATATTCATTGCTTTTATTTTATTTGTTTACCAACGAGTCTCTGTGGTTCGACCCCTGCTCGTGCATACTGCTACACCGGTAGTGAGTACACAGCTCGATTTTTATTACTAGAGGAATTTTTCTCCATCAAGTTTTTGGCACCGTTGCCGGGGACTTGTTGCAAGTAAACAAGTAGGTTAGGTAGTGAATGCAAGGTCGTCGTTCTTTGAATCCTACATTGGTGTCATTGAACGACAACATAAATAGACTTAATAAAGCTAAAGACACTAAGATTCTTGAGGAAGTATTTGAGGGCGATCCTCTCTTTAATCCCCTCTTTTCAGATTCGGACACCGAATCAGAACCCTCTACCACCGAGGTAAAGGAAGAGAAAGCCGAGATGGCAGAACCACCGGCACAAACGATGAATGATTACCTTAGACCTAGGGTAGACACTTCTACCTCATGCATAGTGCTGTCCGAAGCAGCAAAGAATCTAGAGGTCAAAGGTCAGTATTTTGCTATGTTACCTAGTTTTCAGGGGCTACCAGGCGAGGATGCCTTGACTTTCTTGAAAGAATACATTATGACGGTAGCCCAGTTTTTATTAAGAGCGGGAGTGACTGAAGATCAGGTTAGGCTTAAGTGCTTCCCTTACACTCTAAAAGGGGTAGCAAAAACTTGGTTAATGATGCTTCCATCCCAAAGCATAAGCACATGGACTGAGATGCAAGATATTTTTCTTAGAAGGTACTACCCACATCATTTGCAGGCTAATTTTAGGCAGAAACTGATGACTTTCACACAAGATGTGGGAGAACCTCTCCATGAAGCTTGGGAGAGATTTAATATGTTTCTTATTCAATGTCCTCAGCATAATTTCACTTTACCCTCTTTGAATCAAGCTTTCTATGATGGCTTGAATGATTCCACTCAGTCTGTTGTGGACAATGCAGCAGGAGGCTCTATAGGAGCCAAGACCCCTGAGGAGACTAAGGCCTTATTTGAGATGTTGAGTGCTAATTCTCAACAAAAGAGTTCTAGGGGTAAAACAAGGGGGGTATTGGATTTGACTGCTACTTATAATCTTTCTAAGCAAATTGCAGTCTTAAGTAGTAAGTTTGACAAGTTGACTGCTTAAGGCACCTCTTCTAGTGCCAATGTGGTAAATGATTTATGTGCTTACTGTGGTTTAAATTCTCATGCTACTAATATGTGTCCAAGTGGTGTGCAGTTTGGTTTTGATCCTGAACAGGTAAATGCTATGTATGGGCATCCCCCAAGGCCTCCACAGAACATGCCCTACGGCAACACTTATAATCCAGGGTGGAGGAATCATCCTAATTTCTCGTGGGGAGGTAATCAGAATCCATAAAATAAACCTCTCCATCCCTCACCTCCACAAGGGGTATTTGAAAGAAAGAAGGAGCCTTGGGAGGAGGCAATAGAGCAGTTGAGAGCTGAACAGCAGCAGGCAGCAAAGAATCATGAAGCTGCAACGAAGAAAGTGGAGACCCAAATAGGGCAGATGGCCGAAGCCTTTCAAGCCTTACAAGGGCACAAGTCAGGGACCTTCCCGAGTCAAGGTCACCAAGCAAAGGCCATTACCACACTCCAGAATGGTAAACAGGTAGGTAGCGAGGTAACTTCTTCTTCATTTCTGTTCCACCTCCTGTTGTTGAAATTGTTAATGAGGACAAAGGTACTAATGAATTGGGGGAGAAATCTAAAGTTGACTCTCCAACCCCCAATCCACATGTACCGGCTGTACCGTTTCCTGGAAGATTTATGAGGAATAAAATGGATCAACAAATGTCGGAGTTGATGGACATGTTCTCTAAAGTGAACATCAATCTCCCTTTGCTGAATGTGATAAAAAATGTTCCGGCTTATGCCAAGTTTTTCAAAGAAATTAATTCCAGGAAAACAAAGTATGGCAAGGATGAGAAGGTTATCATGGGAAAGAATACTAGTGCAGTGGTACAACAAAACCTCCCACCCAAACAAAAGGACCCCGGAAGTTTTATAATTTCTATCAATATGGGGAACTCGAGTAAGGTGAAGGCAATGTTGGACCTCGGCGCTAGTATTAATTTGTTGCCTCATTATATGTATCTTGAGATGGGTTTACCTGAATTGAAACCTACATCCATGACTCTCCAACTTGCTGATCGATCTATTAAAAGACCGTTGGGGATTGTGGAAGATATTTTGGTTCAGGTGGACTCATTAATCATACCTGTGGTTTTTGTTGTGCTTGAGATGGCCAATAGTGAGTGTAGTCGTCGTGATTCCCCAATTCTACTTGGACGTCCCTTCATGGCGATGACAAACACTATTATTAATGTTGGAAATGGAACTCTTTCCATGACAGTGGCCAATGAGAAAATTGAAATTTCTGTGTATGATATTATGCAAAATCCAATGGACAATGGGAATTCTTGTAACTTTGTGGATAAGATAGATGACTGTGTAAAGGAATATTTGTGGCACGATAGAGCGTGTGATGAACTTGAGATGTTGTTGAATGGCAGTGGGAAAACTAGGGATAATGCGGGTTCCAAAGTAATGGCCATTGAAAACAAGGCCGAGGAACATTATCCTGTTAATGGCCTGTCTCACTCCCTAGGCTATTTCAATGAGAAGTCAGCGCCATCAGTTGTGGTTCCACCGGCTCTTGAGCTAAAACCCCTCCCCTCCAATTTGAAGTATGCCTTTCTAGGGGAGGGCGAGACTTTACCTGTGATAGTTGCTTCAGACTTGACCCTAGAACAAGAGGCCAAATTAATTGCTGTGCTTTGTGAGCACAAATCGGCCATAGGGTGGACCTTGGCGGATATTAAAGGAATTAGCCCCTCAATGTGTATGCATAAAATTAATCTTGTAGAGGGGGCTAAACCTTCGAGGGAGAGACAAAGGAGATTGAATCCTCATATGGAGGAAGCAGTGAGGAAAGAGGTTCTTAAATTTCTAGATGCGGGAATTATATTCCCAATTGCGGATAGTGAGTGGGTGAGCCCGGTACAAGTGGTTCCCAAGAGGTCGGGCATTACTGTTGTGAAAAATGATAAAAATGAGGATGTGCCCACTAGGGAGGTGACCGGGTATAGGATGTGTATAGATTTGAGAAAGCTCAATGCCGCCACCAAAAAGGATCACTTTCCTTTGCCTTTCATTGACCAAATCCTAGAGAGGTTGGCGGGTCATGCTTATTATTGCTTTCTTGATGGGTTCTCGGGATATAATCAAATCACAATTGCACCCGAGGACCAATCAAAGACCACCTTCACATGTCCCTTTGGTACTTTTGCTTATAGGAGGATGCCCTTTGGGCTTTGCAACGCACCCGCTACTTTTCAAAGGTGCATGACCTCCATCTTTTCGGACATGATGGAGAAGTGTGTCGAGGTGTTCATGGATGATTTTTCTGTGTTTGGAGATAGCTTTGAGGGGTGTCTTGATAATTTGACTATGGTCTTGAGGAGATGTTGCGAGACCAATTTGACACTTAGTTGGGAGAAGTGTCACTTTCTTGTTAGGCAGGGGATTGTCTTGGGTCACATAGTGTCTAGTAGGGGGATTGAGGTGGATAAAGCTAAGATAGATGTGATTTCTAAGCTACCTCCCCCGGTCTCAGTCAAGGGTGTTCGAAGTTTCTTAGGCCATGCGGGTTTTTATCGGCGATTTATTAAGGATTTTTCACAAATTTGTAAGCCGTTAAGTAACTTGCTAGCTAAAGATACCGAGTTCATCTTTGACCAAGATTGTCTAGATGCTTTCACTTTATTAAAAGAAAAACTGACTTGCACTCCCATTCTTTCTAGCCCTGATTGGTCTCACCCTTTTGAGATCATGTGTGATGCATCTGATTTTGCTATTGGGGCTGTTTTAGGCCAAAAGATAGATAAATTACCGCATGTAATCCATTATGCAAGTAGAACTCTTAATGATGCACAACTTAATTATACCACCACTGAGAAAGAATTTTTAGCGATTGTGTTTGCACTTGAGAAGTTCCGTTCATACTTGCTTGGGTCGAAGGTAATAATTTATTCTAATCATGCAGCTTTAAAATATTTGTTGAATAAAAAGGATGCAAAACCTAGACTTCTTAGGTGGATGCTTTTGTTGCAAGAATTTGATTTGTAAATAAGGGACAAAAAGGGGACCGAAAATGTAGTGGCAGATCACTTATCAAGGCTTGAGGATTTCTCATTTCAGAATAGCAAAGAAGGGGTGATTCCGGTAAATGAAAATTTCCCGGATGAACAACTACTTGCTTTACATGTTCAAGAGCCTTGGTATGCAGATCTTGTAAACTATCTTGCATGCGACATGATGCCTCTTCACTTTACTTATGATCAAAAGAGGAAATTTAAATCTGATGTGAGGAACTACATTTGGGATGATCCTTACTTGTGGAAAATTTGTCCGAATAAAATTGTGAGAAGGTGTATTCCGGAACATGAACAGGTGAGTGTCTTGCGCTTCTGTCATGACTTACAATGTGGTGGGCATTTCAGTGGTCAAAAGACTGCTAGAAAAATCCTTCAAAGTGGTCTATATTGGCCCACCATATTTAAAGATGCGCAAGATTTTTGCAAAAAGTGTGATAAATGCCAAAGAATGAGAGGGATAGGTAAGCGTGATGAGATTCCCCAAAATTATAATCTAGTTGTTGACATATTTGATGTGTGGGGCATTGATTTCATGGGCCCTTTCCCCTCATCCCATGGTTTTGTGTATATACTGGTACCTGTGGATTATGTCTCTAAATGGGTGGAGGCTATTGCCACTTGGACTAATGATGCTAATGTTGTTTCCAAGTTTGTGTGTGAGAATATTTTTTGCAGGTACGGGGTACCCCGGGCTATCATTAGTGATCAAGGCACTCACTTCACAAATAGGCTTTTCAACCAAGTCCTAAAGAAATATGGGGTTGTTCACAAGCTAGCCACCGCTTACCATCCCCAAACATCGGGGCAAGTGGAAGTAAGCAACCGCCAAATCAAGGGGGTCCTTGAGAAGACAGTTCTTCCAAACAAAAAAGATTGGGCTTTGAAGCTCAATGATGCATTATGGGCATATCGGACTGCTTACAAAACTCCCATTGGGATGAGTCCGTACAGAATTGTGTATGGCAAAGAGTGTCACCTTCCGGTTGAGATGGAACATAAAGCATATTGGGCTGTGAAGGAACTCAACATGGATTTGAAGAAGGCGGGTGAGAAACGAATGCTTGATTTGGATGAGATCGAGGAGTTGAGGCAAGACAGCTACAAGAGTGCCAAGCTGTATATGGAAAGAACCAAGAGATACCATGATCAGTACTTAAAGCCGAAAGTTTTAATGCCGGGTAAGAAGGTTTTATTGTTCAATTCTCGATTGAGACTTTTTCCTGGCAAGTTGTGTTCCAAATGGTCGGGCCCTTATGAGTTGGTGAAAGTATTTCCACATGGAGCGGTCGAGCTCAAAGATTTGAAAAACGGAAGTACTTTCAAGGTGAATGGGCAACGAGTCAAGCCCTATTATGAAGGGGTGTCTATCCTGGAGGAAATTGATGTTGTGATGTTGGTGGATGCACCGGAAATTAAATGATAAATCATGAGCATCATGTCGAGCCAAAGACTTAAAACAAAGGCGCTTGTTGGGAGGCAACCCAACCTTAGGTAACTTTTACTGCTTTCTGTCTTTATTTTCAGTTTACCACTACTCGTTAGCTTTGAATTTGCGTTGGATTTTGTTTATGCAATGAGGACATCGCAAATTCTTAGTTTGTGGGTGGAGGTATTCATAAAAAAAATGTTATTAACCATTTTTCGAGTCGTTAGTGTAGAACGTGTTGAACTACGGTGACCTGAGCCTATTAATGTGGGTAGTCCGCTCACATTAATGGGGACGTAGGCAGCGAAAGTGCGGTCAAATGTTTGACATATTTTTGTCGAACAAAAGTTTTGTATCACCCTTTATGGGTCTCTCCGAGTTTGTGGGTTTATAGGGGAGTGTAAATAGTTGTCACCCTCCAAAAAGATTTACTTTTATTTTATGTCAATAGGTATTATGCTTGTGTGTGTTTGTGGTGATGTGCAGGATAGCACATAACTGATCAAAGCTGAAGCTGTGGACTTTAACGCGGTGGAAAGGAGCAAAAAAATGATGAATTCACTCTCTGCCCAGGTGCGCGGGCGCGCTTGTTGGTAGGGAGGCCGCACTAAATTAATGAAAACAACGTGCATAAGTTTCTGCCAGGGTGCGCGGGCGCGCTCTAAGGTAGAGCGGCCGCGCTTGATTAATGAAAAAAGGGCATCAGTTTCTGCCATCCAACGCGGACGCGCTTCTTGGGAGAGCGGCCGCGCTCAAGCGAGAATTCCGGCCAACTTTCTATAAACCTAATCAGTTCTCAAACCCTCTCTCCTCAGAATAACAAGATGCCGCCCATCCCCCTTTCTCTCTCTAAAAAAATTTCGAGCCTCAAGCCCTCTCTCTCTAAAATTCTTCCCCCAAAACTCAAGCATCTTCACTTCTAACCCCAAAAATTACCCTACCCATCATCTATTCTCAATCCAAACCTTGATTCCAACACCTCATAGCCATTATATCCGGTGGAAGAGAGAAATTTCGAAAAGTGAAGAAAGGGATTTGAAAGTCCAATCCGGTTGAATCATTGAAGGTGGTGTTGTGGTTGTTATTTTCGCAGAAGCAAGTGTGGTTTACCGGCCATCTTCCCAAGCTCCGGCGAGATTTTCCGGCAGCTCCGGCAAAATTTTCCAGTAACCCTTGAAAATGGGTAAGATCTTTGAATTGTAAGTTCATCTTCCTGCTTATTAGTGTGGTAAAATGTCTACCTCTGCTCCCAAGCGTCAAAGGGGAACCAAAAACCCCCCGGTTACACCTAGACCTTTGTATGATGACAATAAATTTGTGAGTATTGAGGCGGAGAAATTTTTTAACACTTATGCTACCCGGAGTTTCAATGTAGAAAAGGGTGTAGATATTACCGACATGGGATTAGATGAGATTGTAGAGAGGTGTGGGTGGCAGAATCTGTTGATTGCCCCGGTCGAAGGAGGGAGTCGCGTGCTAGTCCGCGAATTTTATGCGAATGCTTTTTCTAGAAAAGGGGAAAGAGACACATCTTTTATGCGGGGCAGAGAGGTGGGATACTCTCGGGATAGAATTGTGGCTTATTACAATCTCCCCACGCATGTGCATGCCAACACTTGCTCATTTTTGCACCTTGAGAAAGCGATGATGTATAATCCTAAAGGCAACCTTCATTTGATTGCCGACACATTTGGTGCTTTTCCTATTGACCCGGCACTTGAAAAAGGAGTATTAATTGCCTCCAAACTTCTTTCCCCACGGATGAAGTATCTGCACAGGATTATTTGTGAGAGAGTTCTCCCTTCTTCTAGACCTCACGAGGTTGGGTGGCGTCGGGCCTCTTTGATGCATGTGATCTTGACTGGGCAAAATATTGACAACGGCTCAATCATTGCCCACGAGATCAACCGGACGTTTCAGCAAATGGGGAAAAACAGTTACAATTACCCGCTGATGATTACGGGTTTGATGGGGCTCCAGGGAGTTGATTTTACCAATATTCCAAGAGATATAGGGTTGGAGGCTACAATTACGGAGAGAAAGATAAGGGACAAGAGCCACCCCAAGGGGGTAAATGTGATTGAGCCGGAGGAAGAGGAGGAGGATGTTGTCAGAGATTGGAGCGCGGACCCAGCCGAGGGGATATACTTTCTGTCGCAACAGATGGAGGCGATGGAAATGAGGTTTGATCAGAGATTCACTAATTTGGAGCAGAGACAGACTGCGACCGATGATAGGGTAAGGGCGGAGATAGAGACAGCCCAAGCGTGGCGGGCTCAGCAGGATAGTAGGTGGGACCAACTCTTTAGTCGGTTGTCCCCTGCTGGTTATACATGGCCGCAGTACCCGCCGCAGCAGCAATTCCCCGGAGGCTCATCCAGCCAAGGAGATCCGTGGGCTCAGCAGCCCGGAGACTCATCCAGCCAATGGGGTTATCCGCCACCATGATCGGTTGAGGTATCCCTAACCCGAATTTTATAGTTAACTGCATTGGGGACAATGCAATCTTTTAGTTTGTGGGTGGGGGGTATCGGTGTTTTTATTCTGTTTATCACCATGTTAGTTTAGGTTGTTCTCTGTTTTTAGTAAAAATTTAAAAAATTTTGTTTTCTTTATTTTGGGATATGTTGGCCTGTGTCTATGATGATTGAGTGTTATTTGTTAATCATTGTGCTATCTTGGATTTGAGAATTAGGGTTACATTGATGCATTAAATCACGATTGCACCACCTCTCACTTCCATTATTTATCATTGATCATTGTTGTCATTCTAAGTGCCATTTATGGGATCACTTATGTATTCTCGGGGTCCCTAGAACATTGTTTGAATAACTGTCAATAACACGTCACTAGGCTATTTTGATATATATGGCTTATTCTTTCAACCCTTTTGTGAACCTTCAGCTTTCTAACCCAGTAAATAATATATTCCGCTAGAACCCTTGTTGAGCTTTAATAAAAAAGAATGGAAACTTAGACCGCCATTCGCCTTCATTTGATACCCATGTTCTTACCCTTTCACATAGTTCTAGGATGTCTTACCTTGTGGAAAGTGAACTAGGGAATGAATGGGAATATGGGTTGAATTTGGGTGAGTGGAAGCAAATGTGCAAATTGGGGTCAAAGTGCAAAAAGGGGTGTGAAATATAATGAAGAGGGGCAAATGAAAAAAAAAATTAAAAAAAAAGGGGGAAAGAAAAGAGTATGTGTTTGTATATACGTTCTTTCAAATGAAAAAAAAAGAAGAAAAGAAAAAAAAATCTTGCCCCTCCATTGTGTCAAAAGCTGGAAACTAGAAGAGCCCCAGAAATAAGGGAATGTGCTCAACCCAATGTTGTGTATGTATGCAAAAGTTTTAGTTTGTGGGTTGGCACATTGGGAAGTAAAAGGGTGAGCAGAGTGAATCATTATAGTGAGGATGTACAAATAAAAAGAAAACTTCTTAGTTCATTTTCCGATTTCGTATGTCCTTACCTTCTTTTGTAACCGTGAGCCGAGCCATGCGATCTTTCGCACCATAACACTTAGAGCCATATCTTCGTTTCAGTATCAAGTAGCCAGGTTGACAATTGTGGAAACATGCATATGAGTGTCCCTTTGTGATTGTATTTGATACACATTAGGTTAGAGCATCATTTAGTGAATCCATAAACAATCTTAGAGTATGACAATGATCTACCATACTTCACTTCATTATTCAGGCCGCGGTGGAAAATTGTGGGTTTTTGCATTAATGTAACTTTAGTTTGATGATTCATGATAGCACGCTTGTGATTATTTTTGTGTAAGGATCTGAGACTGTCTGGCCGACAAAATTCCCATTTTGAAGAGAACATCCCAAAAATATTGTGTTTTGTTTTCGTAGTGTAATTTTATTTTATGTTGGGTGGCTTAGTTTTTGTTCTGTTTTACTCGGGACGAGCAAAAGGTTAGTTTGTGGGTGTTTGATGGATGTGTTTTTATACACCCATTTTACATGTTTACGAACCTATTTTAGGCTCAAAATCCCGGGTTTTATGTTGTTTTAATGTGGTTGTTGAGTATTTTATGAGTACAGGGTAAAGAGATGATTATGTGTGAGTTTTGTCAAGAAAAAGTGCAAAGAAATCTAGTTGGAGTGGAGCGGAGCAGGAAAATAGTGAAACAGACTTGAGCTCCAGAATCTGCCATTCAGAGCGGCCGCGCTCAAAGAGGAAAAATGAAGAACAACTTTCTGCCATCCAGCGCGAGCGCGCAGACATCCAGGGCGGCCGCGCTAAGCCCGTTTTTAGCACCAGTTTTCAGCAACTAATGAAGGGCGTTCTCGACTTTTCTCACGTTTTGCCTATGGATTTTGCCCTAGAATATATATTCCAGCAGCACACTTTTGAAAGACATCTTGGATATAACTTTTGTTTTAGTTTTGAGCTTTCGGAGAAGTAATTTTCGTTCCTCAATTCGGGATTCTTCAGGTTTTGATGTTCTTCTGTTTTATGATTATTGTTGGTTTCGTTATGTCGTTGAGTAGCTAAATCATTTAGATTTGCGGATTGGTGGTAACGATTACTGAATCTTTATGCTATAGATTTCATTCTTCCAATTCGATCTCTTTCTAGTTCTTCAAAGTATTAATCTTTAAAGGTTTTAAGGTTTCAATTTCATGTTAAGATGTCTTTGGCCTTTTAATTATTTGGGTATCAATTGCGCCATTAAATTGGGGATTGATACAATTGAACACTATTTTGAAGATTAGATCTAATTGAGGCCGTTATAGAAATCAAAAGGGTTTAGATTCCTATATTCTAAAGGGCTGAATAATTGTTTGATTGTTGTGAGGCCGTAATAGAAATCGCAGCTTGATAACAATTAAAAGGGTTGCAATCCGGGCACCACACCGTCCCAATCCTTACTGTTGCAAATGAATCCTAGATTGAGATTAATGTTTTTAGCAATAAAATAGCATAAAGTGAAAGTAATTGTGAATCCAATCCGTGAATCTCCGTTGTTGATCTGAGTTAATTCTTTACTTTTAAATTGTTTCCGTAGCGTTAATCTTTTGCATTCTGTTTTAGAATTAAGTTTCTGTTTTCAATCAAAAATCTTTGGTTACTATATTCTCTGCTTTTATTTTATTTTTTTACCAACGAGTCTCTGTGGTTCAACCCCTGCTCGTGCATACTGCTACACCGGTAGTGAGTACACTTGCTCGGTTTTTATTACTAGAGGAATTTTTCTCCATCAGTACTATATTGTAACATCTTAATGCAATGTATTATATCAATTCGTTACGTATAATGCAATTTACGTATTATTTTTATGCTATGTAGTTTCTAATTTTGATTCAAATAATAATGCAACCCCATTACAATATTTGTAAGACGATTCGAACGTACATTGCATTATACTGTCACTAGATAGATAGTATACTTCCTTAATTGAAATCGAAGTTATAGTAAATTGAATAAGTTGGTAATTATTTTAAAAAATAATGAATTAGTTTATGTATAGAAGAGAAGAGAGCACGGGTTACCCACTAGTTTGGTGTTGAGATATTGACGATGATATTTTGTCAATATCTTTTTCTTTTACTTGTAATCTTGTTTCCTTATGTGATGTATGTATTTAGGTAGACTTCTTTCTCAAGTAAGAAAGTAGAATATATGATAAGTCTTAGTTATGGTAGAATCCTTCTCCAAGTAGGAATGTTATGTATATATATATGGGTTGTATCAATTGTATGATTCAAGGAAGAAGTGAATAATATTTTCTCCTTCACATAATTTTGGCTCTTAAATTGGTATCAGAGCTTCTTTAGGTCCGGCCATGACTACCGAAGCTAGCGGAGAGAAGAAAGGCATGGATGAGAGGCGCTCTCTATATTTTCTTTCGACAAGTGACAATCTGGGTATGATTCTCACCCACGTCCAATTAAAGGACGAGAATTATGAAGAATGGGCTAGGGTTTTCAAGGGATCATTGAGGGCTAAGACAAAAACAACCTTCATTGATGGAACCATTGAAAAACCTACCATGGAAGATGAATTGGAACTTTGGCAAACTGTAAACTCAGTGGTGGTTTCAAAGATCTTTAACACCATTGAGCCAAGCCTTCGTTCCACGGTGAACTATGTGGATGATGCAAAGATGTTGTGGGATGATTTGCGGGAAAGATTCTCGGTTGGAAACGGACCTAGGGTTCAACAATTGAAGGCGGATCTAGCAAACTACAATAAATAGAAAGGTGAAAGCATGGCGGCCTACTTTTGTTGTGTGAAGAAACTATGGGACGATCTAAATGACTTTGACGCACTCCTGACTTGCTCATGTGCGGGGTGCAGATGCAACATCAGTACGAAGTTAGTCCAACGATGTGAAGACGAGAGGGTTTATCAATTCGTTATGGGCCATGAAATACCGAAGTTTGAAAACGTAAAATCCACCATATTGAATACAGAACCCTTGCCTAATGTTAATAAGGCATTTTCCATGGTTGCACGGGAAGAAAGAGTTCTGGGTAGCGTGCATGAAGACTATCCCGCACCAGCTAGCTTTACTTTTCAGATAGTTGTGGGAGCGAGTGTGAATACAGCTGATCGCACAACTGATCGCACAACTGGTTCAAAGATGGAAAGAAAGGAGGTGTGCAGTATTGTTTGTTCTCACTGCAAGAAGAAGGGACATGATGCAGATACATATTACAGGCTGGTGGGGTATCCAGAATGGTGGGGAGAGCAGCTCTTGAGGAACACGAAGGGACGAGGTGGAAATACTTCGGCTACGGGAAGACACTCAAGCACATTCAATCCACGAGTCAACACGGTGCATACCAGCGGAGAGGGAGCTGCTGGAATGACAGATGATGATAAGGCTAGCTTGCTGGGGTTCAAGCATGAACAATGGAATCCTTCAAGGAGTATGTGCAGACACATGTGCAGACAACTGATTGCACAACTGACCGCACAACTGGAAGAATGAATGGTAAGAAAAATAATGAACCTTGTCTTGTCAATGGTGGAGCTAATCGACACATAACAGGTAACATTGCTTTGCTGGAAAACGTACGACAGATTGAGGTTAACCACATAGGTTTGCCGAATGGAAGATACATGATCGCCACGAAAGAAGGAGATGTTGCCATCGGATCACATCTACGTTTGAGAAACGTTCTATATGCCCCCACATTCAACTGCAATCTTTTATCTGTCTCTCAATTACATAATGATTCCAATCATATAGTGCACTTTTCTGACAAATTGTGTGTTGCAACATCAGAGAATCTGGAAGCTATCAGTTGTGGCATCAGCGACTTGGACATCCATCAAGTAAAGTGGTTGGTTTATTGCCTTTTATTAATCGTAGTAGTATTAATAAAGACGTTTGCGGGATTTGCTGCCAAGCTAAACAAAGTAGAGACAAGTTTTTGCTTAGTGACAATAACTCTATTGAAAATTTTGATTTAATTCATTGTGATATTTGAGGTGATTACCGAAATCCTGCAATCTGTGGAGCCATTTATTTTTTGACCATTGTGGATGATTGTTCTCGTGCCGTGTGGGTTTACTTGGTTAAGTCCAAAAGTAATGTTTCTCAAATCTTATAAAAAAATCTTGTCATGGTTGAACGACAATTTAATAAACGTGTCAAGAAAATTAGGAGTGACAATGGGACGGAGTTTACTTATTAGAAAAATATTTTATTGAAAATGGCATTGAGCATCACACCACTTGCATTCATACATCCCAACAAAATGGAAGGGTGGAGAGGAAGCATACATATCTTGAATGTGTCTTGTGCTTTAATGTTTCAAGCAAAATTACCGATGAAATTTTGGGGGAGTGTGTATTAGCAGCAGGGCACCTTATTAATCGTACCCCTTCAAAATTGTTGAATGGAATACCCCCTATGAAATTCTTTTTGGAAAAGCCCCTTCCTACAAACACATTAAGGTTTTTGGTTCTCTGTGTTTTGTTCATTACTCTCGATGATATAATGATAAATTTGCTAGTCGAAGTAGACGATGTGTTTTTTTGGGTTATCCTTTTGGGAAGAAAGGTTGGTTAGTGTATGATCTTGATGAGCATAAAATGCTTATTTCTCGAGATGTTGTCTTTGTGGAAAGGAGTTTTCCTTTGCTAGTGGTTGGACTGATCCAGAAAAAGCCTATACACATTCGAACATATTCCTTTGTGCGTCTACAGATGAAGTTGCCTATAAAGAAGACAATATTCATGTGGGCAATCAGCTACCTGAAGAGTTGTCTGACCAGTTGTCTGAACAGTTGTTTGAACAACCTGATGCACATCCTGAACAGTTGTTTGAACAACCCACTGCACAAATTCTCGCACAACCGGTTACAGATTCTGATCAGAGGCCCGAACACACTTCTGAACTATTGCAGGTGACTGAACAATCTGTAGTAGAGACTTTGGGTCGAGGTCAGAGAGCTAAGATTCCTTCTTCAAAGTATCCATTAACTGAATATGAGTTGAGCAAGGCTCACACCTGTAAGTACCCCAATTCGGACCGCTCTCCATCTGAGCACACGTGAAACACTGAGGACTCACGCATTCGTGATCCCGAAGACCCGTAACATCCAAAAGGTCCAGACTGACCAGCCAAACCAAAGAGGGACCTTTCAGGGATAAAAGGGAATTCAAGGACTTTGCAGGAATAATAAAAAATGGCCAGCTTGCAAACATGTCTGTACGGACAACTTTGCAAAGCAAGAAGTGTCCGTACGGACACTTATGTCAACATGCCAACATCATTGCAAAATCCCACAAAGTCCACAATATTCCCTGAAATCCACGAAAACCAAAAAATTGTAATTGCACAAAGGTCCGTACGGACCACTTTGCGGTTTTTTGAGGCCTATAAATAGAAGGCTCCCCCTCCCATTTCATTCACACCTCAACCTTCTCCTATCTCCCCCCAGCCTTCAGGCACACTTCTAAGCTATCCTGGCCTCTTTCGATCCTTCCCGAGACCTCCCGAGCCTTCCCAAGGCGTCCAAAGCCCTTCCAAGGTGCTTCGAAGTCCTCTCGAAGCGATTTCGATCGATCTCGATTCGTCCCGAGTCAATCCCGGTCCATCTCGAGGCATCTCGAGCCATTTCGAGGCAACCCCGGTCCATCCCAGCCTCTTCTGGTCCTTCCTGAGGCCTCTCGAGCCTTCCCGAGGTGCTCCAAAGCCCTCCCGAGGTGCTCCGAAGTCCTCCCGAAGTGATTTCGGTTGATCCAGGTCAATCCCGGTCCGTCCTAATCAACCTCCCGACATTTTAAAACCCTAGTCATCCCAAATCAAACATATTCCTCCGCGGAAGATAGACATAAACCAACAATGGTATAATCTCCTTCCGCATATTTAAATACTGCTCTAATTTCAGTCTTTAAATACTTTACTGCTTTATATTTACTGCTTACAATGTAGTCAATATTTACTATTCACGCAGACCCAAACCGTGGAAACGATCCCACAAGACCTTCCATTGCACTATGGAGGTCTGACGGTGATAGCGATTTGTTAATATTCCCGCACCATCTTTCAATTATTTAATTAATGCTTTTTATTTAAAAGGACAAACACACACACAACATTTAAAGAAAGAAGGGTATCGAAAGACTCGTATATACGAGGCGACTCGGGTGAGCTCAAAATTTCTCTTCCCGAGGCATAACCTGACCTCCGAACTCAAAATCTCATCACACAACAAAACAAACAGAAAAAGCCTTTTTATCAATGTTTTGGGCATAATCAAAACGGCGTGGTGACTCTACACTCTACGAAAATCAGCGAATCCCCCCAACGCGAGATGCCGTTCGCGCGTCGGATCGGGTAATTTCAACACCTCACAAGTCCCCTCTCCGTCCAGTTCGCCTGTCCAAAAGAAATCTTCGGGTACTCGTTATCCTTTATCACACTTTGTTAGTTTCACTAACTTTTCTATGGCGCATCATTGTTTCTTGGTTGCTGTTGACTCAGGATATGAACTAAAGCATTTTGGGGAAGCAGTTAAATATCCCCATTGGTGTGAGACCATGAACAAAGAACTTGCTGCCCTTGATCAAAATGTTACGTGGGAATTAGTAGATGCTCCCATTGACAAGAAGGTGATTGGCAACAAATGGGTTTATAAGATAAAGTATAATGCAGATGGATCAGTTGAATGCCACAAAGCTCGCTTAGTCATATTGGGGAACCGCCAAGTTGAAGGTGTGGATTTCAAAGAAACTTTTGCACCAACAATCAAGATGGTCACTGTCCGAGTTTTTCTCTCCATTGCTGCAGTTCGTGGGTGGGAACTTCATCAAATGGATATTCACAATGCATTCCTTCACGGCGATCTTAGTGAAGATGTCTATATGAAGGTACCTTTGGGCCATCATACTTCTTCTTCAGGCAAGGTATGCAAGCTCAAGAAGTCACTATATGGCTTACGTCAAGCTCTTCGTTGTTGGTTTGAAAAGTTGTCAACTGCCTTGAAGAAATATGGCTTCCGTCAGTCTTACTCAGATTATTCTCTCTTCTCTTACACCACTTCCACTGCTGAGCTACACATCCTTGTGTACGTGGATAATTTGGTCATTGGTGGTAATGATCATGAGGTAATTGAACATTTCAAGGCATATCTCAGTAAATGCTTCCGCATGAAAGACTTGGGGCGGCTTAAGTATTTTTTGAGCCTTGAAGTGGCTACACATTCAGGTGGCATTTTTCTTTCTCAACGAAAATATGCCCTAGATATTCTTTCCAAGACAGGACTCCTTGGTGCTCGTCCAGCCCTTACACCCATAAAACAAAATCACCATTTGGCCTTGACTAAAAACAGGGATTTGCGTAATCCTGAGCCTTACCGGCGTCTTGTAGGGCGGCTTATCTACCTCACCATTACACGCCTGGAGTTTTTCTATAGTGTGCATATTCTTGCACAATTTATGACCAAACCCAAGATTGCTCACTGGACTTCTGCTTTACGTGTGGTTCATTATTTGAAAGCACATCCTGGACAAGAAATTCTCTTGAAAACATCCTCCATTTTACAACTGCGAGACTACTGCGATTCTGATTGGGCTAGGTTTCCCATCACGACGTTCTCTCACTGTCTATTTTATTTTTCTTGGTGACTTACCGTTCTCATGGAAGACAAAAAATCAAGGTACGATCTCTTGCTCTTCGGCTGAGGCAGAATATCGATTTATGGCTAGTGCCACATGTGAGCTCAAATGGTTACTTAGCCTTCTTCGGTCCTTAGGAATTAAACATGCTTCTCTGGTACCTCTTCTTTGTGATAGTCAATCAGCTTTACATATGGCTCAGAATCCAGTCCATCATGAATGCACAGAGCATATCGAAGTTGACTGTCATCTTGTGTGTGATGCTGTTCGAACAAGTGTTCTCACAACTCGGTATATTCACACATCCGAGCAATTGGCTGATGTTCTCCCCAAGGCGTTGGGAAGTTGACAGTTTCTCAATCTACTTGGCAAGTTGGGCGTTTGTGACCTACACGCTCCGACTTGAGGGGGTGTTGAGATATTGACAAAGATATTTTGTCAATATCTTTTTATTTTCCCTGTAATCTTGTTCCCTTATGTGATGTGTGTAATATCCCCCATCCCACATCGAAAATATGTGGGAATTTAGTGTGATATATAGAAGGCCCATACACTACTATTAAGCATCAAATCATCCAATAGAATTTTGGAGGCCTGTGATGGGTTGTGGTTGACCCAATTGAGGAGGTGCTTAGTGGGCCAGTGTATGGTTCCTGCGTAGCCGGTCGGGCTTCGGGCTCGGGTCGTTACAGTATGTATTTAGGTAGACTTCTTCTTCAAATAGGAAAGTAGAATATATGACAAGTCGTAGTTATGGTAGAATCCTTCTCCAAGTAGGAATCCAAGTAGGAATGTTGTGTGTATATATATGGGTTGTATCAATTGTATGATTCAAGGAAGAAGTGAATAATATTTTCTCCTTCACATAATTTCGGTTCTTAACTTTTGGTTATAAAACACGTTAAAATAAAGAAATTGAAGTCAGTTTCTATTTTGAACAGGTCCCCCCTAGAATGTTAGAATTGGCCACGCTTCCGGTGGACTCTTCGCTTAATCTTCACGAGCAGGCTACACCACGCCCTTGTGCACTTTATTTGATATAACGGAAAAACATTGATCACCACTGATAGAAGGAATTACTTGTAATAAAAAAGTATACTGTTCATTTTCATTGATGATTACACCTAAGATACCATATGAGAAAACTCAAAATAAAGGGTACATCAATTAGGACCCCAACAACTCAAGTACATAACTGTCCTTAGTGATTCCTCTGCTTGCTTGAGCTTGTTTACCTCAGTGTCTTCTGAACTCTTCTTGAAACTACCAAAGTTGTGCGCCGCTGAAGTTTTACGTATCTGCAGAAAATTAGAGGAAGACGAATAATGTACTGAAAATTCTACAAGGTTTTCGGAATTAATGAAAGCCGGTTTGTGCTTCTGCAATTCATCCTTCACTCCATGCATAATATTGTTTGAATTTAGAGTGAAGGGTGACATTAGTATACATGGATATAATATTTTGGAGATATGAGGACATATGGAGAGCATGATGCCAAAACGAAGGTGGTAACGAAGCATGAACTAGTAAAGTCTTAGCTAAGTTATTTGTGGTATGAATTTTCCTTTCGGCTTTGCCATTTTGCGAGGAGGTGTATGGACAAGAGAGTCTAAAAGATAACCCATTTTTGTAGCAAAAATCCCAAAACACTCGATTATCAAATGTTAGAATTGGGTCCTCATCCCCTTAAAAGGCCTTGTTAAGGGGTGAGGTTTAGCCAATCTATATGTTTGATCAATTTTATTCTCCAAGTTGATGTGGGATACATGGGACTTCAACATGCCCCCTCACGTGTAGGCCGGTAACTTGGCACTACACGTGGACTTCAAACCCAACACGGGCACCCAACACGGGTTAACTTAAGACCAACATCAACTTGGGCCAGCTCTGATACCATGTTTGATCAAACCCATGTTAGAATTGGGTCCTCATCCCCTTAAAAGGCCTTGTTAAGGGGTGAGGTTTAGCCAATCTATATATTTGATCAATTTTATTCTCCAAGTTGATGTGGGATACATGGGACTTCAACATCAAATTCCCGCCCGTTATCACATTGGATTGTCTTAATATCACGTTCAAAGTGAGTTCGAACGAAAGCCCGAAAATTAAGAAACGTATCATAGACTTGAGATTTATGTGAAAGAGGAAATGTCCACACAAAATTTGAGTAATCATCAAGTAAAATAAGATAATACCTATGTCCCATAGAACTCAAAATGGGAGATGTCCACAAATCACAGTAAACAATGTCAAATGGCATAACAGTAAAAGAAGTGAAAGCATCAAAAGGTAACTTAGTTTGCTTTCCAAGAACACAAGATTGACACACATGAGAGTCATCAATTTTATTACAACTGATAAAATTTTTATTTCTAAGAGAAGCAAAAACTGGTGCCCCGGGATGACCTAAACGGTCATGCCATAAAGAAGAACTAATAGCAGCAAATGAGGACGGAAAATGTGTGGATGTTGAAAAAGCCGACGTGAGTGGGTAGAGGTCACCATGACTGTCACATATCATAAGAAGCGTCCCCGTCTGGAAATCCTTCACAGAAAATCCAAAAGGGTCAAACTCAAAAGTGGCAGAATTATCACTAGTAAATTTGCGAACGAAAATGAGATTTTTAACAATTTGAGGAGCATGAAGGACATTTTTTACGACAAGAGGAGGGGACGAGGACGGGAGAGTAGAATGACCAACACCTTTAATAGGAATCCTACTGCCATTGCCAACTAAAATGCCATTATTTTTATTGCTCGTATTGAAATAAGACGTAAGCATACCTTGGTCCGAAGTCATGTGATTTGTTGCCCCCGTGTCCATTAACCAACTAACATCCGGTTGGTTGAAAGAGAGCGTGTGCATGGCCGAGTCAATGTCCGTGGGAGTGGAGCTTGTTGAGGCCGAGTACACTTGTGGAGATTTGTCGTGTTGCGAAGGCCGGGGACCAAGAATACTGGGCTGGAACTGATTCATTGGGCCAGACGGTTGAAACATAGGTATGGGCCATTGCATAGTTGGATATGGGCTAGGTGGCATGGCCCAAGGCCACTACCGAGCCAACTGCTGCTGGGGCCAACCATAGAAGGGAGCAGCCTGCTGCTGCTGGGTGTTTCGGCCAGATTGATGGTGACCGCTGCTACCATTGCCACCATTACCACCACCCGAGCTGTATCTTCCCCCATTGTTCCCAGCAATAGCATCATCCTTACCCTTGTTTCCTCCCCCATTCTTCTTACCCTTTCCATTCCCTTTCCGATTACCACCATTACTGCCACGAACTTGCGAACCCGATGCAACAAACTGAGAAGAATCCTAGGATCAGGTATGAGAAACCACCATGGAAGAATGGTTAGAAGTAGCAGCCTTCTTGGCAAGCCCATATTCTTCCAAAATCAACATGGACCGAGCTTGAGAAAAGCTAGGCAGAGGCTCCCGTTGGCGAATGAGAGTACTCACACCACTATAGGCCTCAGTGAGGCCGGCAACCATTTGAAGGACCATACGGGTGTCGGAGATAGAGGCCCCTACATTATTCAATTGATTGCCAAGGGATTTAAGCCGCTGACAGTAACCCGAGGCGTTTGGAAAATCTTCCATAACCGTTGAAGAGAATTCTTGCTCAAGAGATACTGCCCTCGAGTTTTTGTTGTCTTCAAAAATGTCAAGTAGGCGATTCCAAGCCTCTTCTGCCGTGGCTCCAAGCACTAGGATGGTTTGGAGCTGATCATTAGAGATGGTGGAGTATATCCATCGGAGAACCGTCGCATCCAAAGTATCCCACAAATCTTGTTCTTCTTCATTCGTCGAAGCTGTCACCTTATCCGACAGAATTATGTGATGAAGAACTTTGCAAGACTTCGCATGAACCCGGAAAAGCTCTGACTAAGTCGAATATTGAACATTTTCAAGTTCAAGGATTACCGAAACATTGTTGTTAACATTTGACACGGCAAGAGCAGGATTAAAGCTGGAGGATTTTGATGAAGACATGAGGATGGTGAGAAGAAGAAGACGACGGCAGGAAAAAAAATAAGAAGTGCGGAAGCGTAGTATTCTGAGTCTAACCAGGCTCTGATACCATGAAAGAAGTTTATTCCGTGTGTTTTATTGAGATATACCTTTTACATATATACTCCTAATCTACCATAATCACTAGCACTAATCTTTTTTTTCCACTACTCACTCACACACACACACACATGCACGCACAGAAGCGCCTAGGAGATAAATCCTAGGGAGAGAAAGCCTTCTCTCTAACTTCTGGGGGGATCGAACCTATGACCTCCAGGTTGGAAGCCATGAGCTCAAGCCAGCAGGCCAAATCCCCATGTGCCACTAGCACTAATCTAGCTCTATTAGGGAAGGGGATAATTACAATGATACTGATCAATATCTTTCTATCAATTACATTAATTTAAATATAAACATAAATCTATACTATAGTATATGAAAGTAGGCGAAACAACCTATGGGTGTGACACATCATCTTTTTTTTGGTGAATGTTGAACTAGAGGCCATCCACGTCATTAGTAGGGTTAAAGAAAAAACCTTTCAAATTCCATGTACAATGTTGATCTTAAATGGTAATAACTTAAGGTATGTGAATGAATAACATTAATAGGTGTATATAATAGAAGTATAGATATAAGGTATGATATTAGGTACTCTTATATAGGAGTATATCATAGAAGTATAGATATTAGGTATGTTATTAGGTACTATTATATAGGAGTATATAATAGAAGTATATATAATAGAAGTATAGATATTAGGTATGGTATTAGGTACTATTATATAGGAGCATATAATAGAAGTATAGATATTAGGTATGTTATTAGGTACTATTATATATGAGTATATAATAGAAGTATATATAATAGAAGTATAGATATTAGGTATGGCATTAGGTACTATTATATAGGAGTATATAATAGAAGTATAGAATAGGGTATGTAACTAGGTAAAAGTAGTAATAGACATATACTCTTATATATATAATAGAAGTATAGACTAGGTAGGCTATGCATTTAAAAACGCTAATAAATTGATAAATTATGAACTTTTCGGTTTCTTATGTATTGATTATCCTAATTCAACTTTTCATATATAAAAATGCATTATTTTATTTTCGAAATACATATGATTTTACTTGGAAATATGATAATAATTAAATAAATTTATTTTAGTAATCCAAAAGGCAAAAAGATGTTTAATGTTCTTATTTAAAAACACTAATAAATTTATACATTATCAACTTTTCCCCTTCTTATGTATTGATTATCCTAATTCAACTTTTCATATACAAAAATGCATTATTTTATGCATATCATTGCATTAGTTTCACATTATGTTCATTAGTAACATGCATATGATAATTCAAAAGACACACCAACGTAATTTAATTTTGCTATCTATTACTAAACATATAGAAGAATATTATTTTATTTTGTTATAATCAATGGAAATATGAAACAAGTTGAAGTTTAAAGGTTGTAATACTAACTAATACAATAATTAAAAAAAACTTTTAGACTATTCATAAAAGATCAATAGTTGAAGAGTCATTCATTTTCTTCATTCAAGTATATAAACACAATTTCCTTTTGACAAATGTTTGTTTTTTGCTCTCCATCACTTTTGTAGAGACTGATTCATGAAGAAAGAAAATGTGTCAAGGTTCTAGGGAATGCTATTGTAAAATGCTATTGTAAGTATTCACAAAATCCATTTTTTCCGAATTTGTGAGTGACTTCTTTATAATTTCTTTTGACTTACTTTGAATAGGATTTGTTTTTTATATTTATGTTTGTGTTTATTATTTTGAATTTGAATTTGATTTTGATTTTGATTTTGATTTTAATTTT
This sequence comes from Adenophora triphylla var. japonica, assembly GCA_022495995.1. Taxonomy (NCBI): domain Eukaryota; kingdom Viridiplantae; phylum Streptophyta; class Magnoliopsida; order Asterales; family Campanulaceae; genus Adenophora; species Adenophora triphylla. The sequence goes on from JAFEMH010006419.1 coordinate 52,284, forward strand.
AATTTTAATTTTAATTTTAACTTTTATTTTATAAATTTTCGTCTTTATTTTGATTTTATTTCTTGCTTTTTTTTCTATTTCTTTTATGTTTGTGAATGTTTCTTTCATTTTTTTATTATTAGAATGTTAATTTTCATTTTTTATTTGCATTTTATTTTTTCCTATGTTTTTATATTGATATTGATTTTCTTTTATGCATTAGATTTTTTTCTTTCTTAATTATTAAAGTTTTTTTCATTTTGCTTTTGCTATTTTTGTAAGACAATTTACAACTTGGCTTTAAATAAGAACTTTGTTTGGATTATTTTTTTATTTTTTTTTCTTTCGATTATGATTTGATTTCTTTTACTTATTTGTAAAGTTGATTTTAGTTTTATTTCTTTTTTTTTTCATTTTTGCTTTACTTTCGTTTTTTAATATTATCTTCCTTTTTTTCAGTTTGTGATAAAAAATATTTCTTTTATTTCGATTAAAGTTTGATTTTTGGTATATTTATTTATATTTGGGTTTGATATTGATTTTCATTGATGATTTTTTCAAAATTGTTTTTTTATTTTTTAATATATTTTGATTGTGTTCGTGTATGCTTCCTTTTTCTTATTTTTTATTAAGATTCGATTTCCATATTTCATTCAATTGTTTCATCTTCCTTTTGTTTTTGTTTTTTTTTCTATTTTGATATTTATTTTACTTTGACTTTGTATTATTTTTAAAAATATTCAAATTTATTATTTATATGTTTCTACTCTTTATTTTTATTATATTTTTGAACTCTTATTTTTTATTGTTTTTCCTTTATTAATATTTGACTTTCATATTTCTGTTTTGATATTGAATTCATTTTTTGTTATTATTTTATTTATTAAGTTTTTGAATATTTTTATTTGTTGTTGCGTTTTCTTTCTTCTATTTTATTCATACTTACGAATGAATTTTATCAAATTGCTAAGATTACAAAAATTAACTACAATGATATTTGTTAATCTTACTTTTATCTTTTATATTGATTTATATATTTATTTTTTCATATTGTACAAACATTAATGATCTAGAAGTCTTGAGAGAATAATGAGAAAACAAACCACAAAAATATTAACAGATTATGGAGAAAAATATTGTGCCATAACCCTAACTCTAAATACCTCTTTCAAGACTCCATCTATCCCATCATGACATAACAAATGAATTTCATGATTAGCCTTTTACAAGTTTGTGACCTCACTCATATTTTTTTTCATGACCATAATATTTATAATTCATCCTCATAATATTTTATATTAATAAATTAATTTCAAACTGAAGTACATATTTTTTTTTAATGGACAAACTTACTTATGATTATCAAAAACATCAAAGTACCCCGTGTGTAGCACGGACAACACTCTAGTATAAACTAATAACTATGCTAATATTCTAACAGGATGCATGGGCAAGTTTAGATAAGGATCAAAGAAACGAAAGATTAAGAAAAGGAAAACAACTAGATTAAGTATTATTAACACAGATTCAGGCTCCGTTTGTGTGGGGGAAAATATTTTCCGGAAAATATTTTTCTCATTTTTCGGTGTTTGTTTCGCACCAGAAAATGGAGAAAATGTTTTACGCTAAACATGTTTATCTCATTTTCCGGAAAATATTTTCATTTTTCGGAAAACATTTTGCAGGAAATCATTTTTCAAAAAATGTTTTACGCTAAACAAACGGAGCCTCAGATTTAATATTCTAGTGTATTAGTACAAAAGATCTGGCTTCCCACTTGTTATTAGCTAGCAACTAGTGTAACTCCCGTGCGATGCACGGATTGCTATTAACACATATTGACGAAAATTCATACAAATATAACAGAAAATAGAAATATTTGTGTACATTGTAAAACACTTTTTTTAAAACTATATTATTAGTACAAATATCAGATTGAAGGTCACAAAAATAAATATATAATTAAGGCATAGTTAATTTGAACGAAGCGTGTTTTATACGTAAATTCCCGTTCTATTCAATAATAATCACATTTGACATCCATTTTTCAATGCTATGAAATTGAAAGCATATTTTTTATGTAAACCATATTTATTGTGTATTGAACGTGATATGTGCGTAATTTGCCCACAGTGTCACTTAGTTTGGACAACGATTGGGAAAACATAATCAATCTACTTATAAGTCTCCAAATCTTTATCTTCAACTACAATTCTGAACTCTTGACTCTAGTGATTCTTCAAACACACAAATTACATGAAATGAAATTTTCAAGTATCATCAATTTTTATTTTTGAGAAGTTATTTTTTCCTTGAACCGTATTCAACTTCTACATCACCGTTTGATTTTTTATATATCTCTTTCATGTTATTGTTATATAATCATGTTTTTTTTTTTATTGCAAGTAATTCAATTTAACATTAGAAAAAATTATTTCACTATCAAATAAATAAATGCTCCCTTCGTCCCATTTTAAACTTCCTTTTTTTTATAATAAAAGGTGTCCCATTTTAAGTGTTAAAAAAGTAAAATGGAATTTTTTACTATTTTTATATTCAATGGTCTTATAAGTCATACTCACAACAACTATTCACTAATTACTTTGTACCCAACTTTTTATACTTTATAATAAAATCATTCATCTATTTAATATCCTAACCAAATTTTTAACGTTTGAAATAGGACAAAAGTTGAAGAAAAAATTATTAATATTTCTATTATAAAATGCAATTTTTTCCCTTTATTTCCTTATAAATGTAGAGATTAATAATATGGCATAGAAAAATAAGAAAATAAAATAAACTATAAACAAATAAGTATATAATAATATACAAATATTATCAATATTTAAAATTTATTATAAAAAAAAAGATGAATACTATGCGGGTTTGGGTTAAATGGGACGGTTCGAGCTAATCTCAAATCCACCCCAATCCCACCCGATTTAAAAGAAAACATTTCCAAACTCTTTTCATTAGAAGCGGATCAATGCGGGTTTAGGAGGGATTAAAAAATTTTATCAACCCGTTTTTTACTTACATAATTCTTTAAATAGGGCAATAGCAATATCAAGTTAAAGCACATACTAACACTGTTTTCCTAGAATTGGGCCAAAAAAAGTAATTTGATTACTCTACTTCAAAAATTTTAGTTACTTGAGACGGAAAATATAATTTTCCCTTCTAGTTAAAGCACATAATAATGCAATTTTTTGGGAAAAAAAGTAGTATTATTTTTTGGTGATTTATTTTGAGTTGAAAGTAATATTTATTTTTGAAATGAAGAAAATATTTTTTTTATATAATGACATTTTTTAAAGTTGAATTGAGACGGAAAATATAATTTTCCCTTCTAGTTTTATTTATTTTAGTTTTCATTATTAAGACTTAATTTTTATTTTTCAAGTAATTAAATGTAACATTAGGATAAAATATTTCACTATGAAATAAATAAATGCTCCCTTCGTCCGATTTTAAACTTCCTTTTTTTTTTAAATAAAAGGTGTCCCATTTTCAATATACAAAAATTACAATGAAAAAAGTATTAGTCATACTCACAACAACTATTCACTAATTACTTTGTTTAAAAATATTTTATAAAATATTACTTAATTTGTTTAAAAAATTAATGTCATATTTTGAAACAAAGGCACTAACATTACAACATTTCAAAAATGAATATTACTTTCGATTCAAAATGAATAACCCAAAGATAATACAACATTTTTTATCCAAAAAAATGATCATTATTCCCTTCATCCCAATTAATATTTTAAAAACTAATACTACTTCATTAGACTCTGCAATTAATGTTTGCAATGTTAGTGAATTCGTCTCAAAATATGACATTATTATTTTAGGCGAATAACGTAGTATTATTTTTGTAAATGTTCATTGAGCCAAAGGAAGCAATGTTAATTTTTCTTGGACATATAAAAAAAATTCTATTTTGTAAGGAAAAAAAATTACTTCAATTCAAAAAATGAATATTACGTTCGTCCCATAATGAATACTACTTTCTATATCAAAAGAAAATTGCTTCCTTTGCCTCAAGGAATTTACTTGTCTCAAAAAATAATGATTATTTTTTGACACACGAAGACACAAACATTATAAAGATTAATTTTTGCAAAATATTACTACTTCGGCAAAAAAAATAAAATACCATCTTCATCCCAATGAATATTTTATAAAATATTACTTAAGTTGTTTAAAAATGTAATGTCATATTTTGAAACGAAGGCACTAATATTACAATATTTCAAAAATGAATATTAATTTCGATTCAAAATGATTAACCCAAAAATAATACTACATTTTTTTTTCAAAAAAAATGAGCATTATTTCCTTCATCCAAATGAATATTTTAAAAAATAATACTACTTCATTCGCATCTGCAATTAATGTTTGTAATGTTAGTGTCTTCGTGCCATAATTAATACTTTTAATTCAAAAATGAATATTACTTTCATCCCATAATTAATACTACTTTCTATATCAAAAAAAATAAATAAATTCCTTTCTTTGCCTCAATGAATTGACTTGTCTCAAAAATTAAGTACTCTTTATTTTCTGACACGAAGACACGAACATTATAAACATTAATTTTTACAAACTAATGCTACTTCGGGTAAAAAAAATAAATTAATATATTCGTCCCAAGAAATATTTTATACAATATTACTTAATATGTTTAAAAAATTAATGTCAAATTTTGAAACGAAGGAACTAACATTACAAATAATAGTTTATATTTAAAAAGTAAAATTATGATATTTTTATCATTATTTATAATAAAAAAATATACTTCACACTTAATTAATTAAAAAAAAATTTGAAAAATTAAAAAGAAAAATAAAGAAAGGATAATAAAGAAATTTATATTTAAAAAAGAGTATTTTTTTTTGTGTCCAAATTAAATGAAATTAGTCTCTAATTAAAGAGGAAAAAAAATTATGAATTTTGGTGTAAAAATATTTTTCAAATTTTTTTTTTTTTATAAAATAATTGAGGTTGAAAAAAGGGGAGGAAAAAATAAATTCCGAAAATAAACGGGCTAATCACAATGCGACACGTGTCGCGGTATTAAAAAAAAAAAAAAAAAAAAAAACGTTACGCGTACACGCGCCTCTGTCGGCGCGTGTGAAGCACGCGCCCAATGAAAGCGTACCACGTGTCTCTCAGCGTCGATAATTGCAGTTGTGCCACCGCGTGAAATGACTATATTACCCCTGGTTTGGGCGGGCTTTTGGGACGATCCTGCTTTTATATATATACTCCCTCCGTCCCATTAGTATTAGCACAAACACTGTTTGCGCGGGAATTAAGGAATATGAAATTTTAATAAAATGTTGTGAGTGTAAAAGAATGAGTGGAGAGAGAATGAGTGGAGGGTGTAATAAATTATAATGGTGTTGTGAGTATTAAAATAATGTAGGAGAGAGAATGAGTGGGGTTGGGTGAATATTTTATTAATATAAAGTTTCCTTTTTGGGAGTGTGCGGATATTAGCGGGACGCCCAAAAAGGAAAGTGTGCTAATATTAGCGGGACGGAGGGAGTAGAGATTATTTAAACTCTAGTGGGAGGATACTTATACTCAAGTCAAGTAATGTATTAGTTTCTAAAAGTAGCAATATAGCGATTTCTGAGAAAATTGAAGTCGCTATTGACAAAAGCGACTTTTGTTTATTCTAAAAATATCTACAAGGGTTAATTTGAGTCGGTCTGGGGAGAAACGCGTTTCTCCGTCGCATCTGGAGAAACGGAGCTACTTATGTCGCGTGACATACTTAGCCAGTTTCTGGATTTCATTCAAGCTTCTGGATATCCAGAAGCTTTGGAAAGGATATCCAGTTGTTGTGGCTAAGTATGTCGCGCAACATAAGTAGCCCCGTTTCTCCGGACGCGACAGAGAAACGCATTTCTCCCCAGATTTTGTGGGTTAATTTTGTGGAATACTAAAGTTCCTATTAACAATAGAGAGTTGAAATTTCCCTAAACTTTTATCACTTTGAAAAAATAAGAGTTGTGATTGGCAATAACATCTACACAGTGCAGAAACAATGATGTCGTAATTCATAATTCATAAGTAAATGCTTGTTTTAGAATGAATTTAAAAATATTATCACAATGACGTTATAAACTTATTATTGACATACCCTTAAAATATTATCATAACATTTTTTATAATAAGTATCATTTTTATAGTTAAAATGGTGTAATTTTTTGTAAAAGATTATTTTAAATTGACAACTAAAATTAAGATGTGACTGCTTTTTCTTTTTCTTTTTTTTTTGAAACGGAGGGAGGAGTATATAGTAAAGGGGCAATCTCAACAAGTAGGGAACTCGTACGCTAATGATTTATGTACATTTTTCTCTTACTTTATTTAAAGTGTTGTGCTGTAGATAAGATAAAGACATTAACTCAATCATGGTTCAACCATCTAATTTAAACAAGAGTAGGTCTGCTGAGAAACGCGTTTCTCCATAACTATGGAGAAACGTGTTTTTAATAGCCAGAAGCTTTGCGTTTGATATCCAGAAAAAAAAAAACCAAGGCCAAGACCAAAGCTTCTGAAAATCCAGAAGCTTTGGGTTTGATATCCAGAAGTATGTGAAATGTATATCCAGAAGTATGTGAAATGTATATCCAGAAATGTGTTAGGTGCATATCCAGAAATTGCTATTGAAGGTTTCTGGATAACCAGAAACCTTCAAATGTATATCCAGAAACCATCAAATGAATATCCAGAAACATTTTGAAGGTTTTTGGATATTCATTTGAAGGTTTCTGGATATCACTTTCATAAGGTTCTGGATATCCAGTGCATTGTCGCGCGACAAAGCGGGACCCGTTTCTCCATAACTTATGGAGAAGCGCATTTCTCCCTAGATTTTGGCTTTAAACAAGGATGCAAAGCGACATATGCATAGCCAAAATAAGGACGACATCGTTTGAACTTAAACAGACTTTCATATTCACTGGACTACAATAATAAAGCATCATCCAACGGACGTTTTGTGTCGGAATGGAATTTCTACATACAAATTTTGGCATATATGTGTAGCGATTGCGGAATTTCCTCCTTCTTTTCATTTTATTTTTTTGATTCGCCATCTATATTATTATGAAAATATAAAAAAACAATTTTTAAAGAGATTCGGATTCGGGGCTTAAGTGATGGATTTAGAAGGTCAGGGAGCACCGTATCCACCCAATCCGAAGATCGGTCTTGCTAAAGGGGTTTTTCAAATAATAACTCTTTTTAGAAGAAACAAAGAAAAATATCCATTTAATTAGATTAAACGAAATGTAAGATTGATTGCTTCGAGACCGTCTCCATGATTTGGAGCGGCTCTAGGCCGATCCTAAGTTCGATGTATTTATACCACTTTAACAATCAATTAGAACAAGTAAAAAATAAAGAAAGATTACCTTTAGGTTGAGAAAGGATTTTGACAGAGTTTCATCTCGATTATAGGCTCGAACCTTGACGTTCGTCGATCAACAAGGTTGATGAACGAATTTGGTGTTGTTTATGAGTGTTTTACAGGAATCTTTCAAGGAGAAAAACCAGTAAATTGTCGGAAGTCGACCGGGATTGTCTGAAATACTGGAAGTCATCTAGTATTTATAGGGTTTGATTTGCTTGGTCACCAAGATTAGGAGGCTCAAGTGGATTAGGATTCTTCCTAAAGAAGGTTCCAGAGCTCTAATATCAGTAGAGACCCGGATTAGAGAAGGGTTATCAAGAAAAGAGGTTGAAATCGACAAGTGAAGTGATTTTCCTCTCCTGCAGAGAGGTAGTCTCGCGGAGACACGCCAAGTCCCGCGCGGCACAATGCTTCATAAAGGACAGATTAGTCCTCCCCTTGTTATCTCATATGAAGTTTAGTCCAAACTAACGCCCGTTAGTCAAAACTTAACGAAACATGAAGAAATGGTGGATTTCTACTCCAAAATCAAAGGCGAGACTTAGAGTGGTATAACTCTGCCACGATAGGTTCAGAATGGGGTGTCTGCAGAGCCCCTCGGCGACAAGTCTTATGGAAGAAGTCATGTCGTCGATAGAAAATACATCATTCTGAACATCGGGATGGTCGTGCCGCACAGCTGCCTACGTATCTCTATCGGAGAATCAGACCATGACTCCAAAACACAAAAAGGCTGCTTTAGGTATTTTGAAAATCATTTTGAAAATCGAAGAGATTTTTTTTTGAAAAGGCAAACTCATACTGAGGAATCAAATCAAGACCCAATTCTGAATATACCTGTCTGTCTGAAGATTCGTCTGTTTTGGCTTCGAACCTGTGGGAAAAGATGTTAGAAAACAAAGGTTTTACCTGTCTGGTCCTTTGCATTCTGTTGGTTTTGCGACGATTCGCCTGTAAGGGCGTCGAATCGGGCTTTTGATGACGATTCACCTGTCATGGCGCTGAATCGGGCTTTTGATAACGATTCACCTGTCAAGGTGCTGAATCGGGCTTTTGATGACGATTCACCTGTTGGGGCGTTGAATCGGACTTTTTGATGATGATTCACCTGTCAGGGCACTGAATCGGACTTTTAATGACGATTCACCTGTTAAGATGCTAAATCGGGCTTTTTGATGGAGTGGTTTACTCTCTTTGACCAACCAAGAGATAATTCGCCTATTTGGATTTTAAATTATGCTGGATGAATTGATCTTTGGATCAATCATTTCGGGTGACTTAACGTTGTATCAGGCGATCATGCGTACGCCACGTTCGGCTCGTTCCGTGACTTGCGGTACCAATTTTTTCACGTTTCCTTGCTAGGGCTTCAGTTTCAAGGATAAATGTGTCCAAATTTTGAATTTTAACGGTGCGTAGATGCTTATTGCCAGGGGAAATTTTGTCTCTGTCCAGTGGGATTGTCTCGCGCGGGACAACTTATATCGAGAGGGACAGGTTTGTCGAGGCATTAAAACCAGCAGCAACTTGTTTATTTCAAACATTCCCATTTTCAAACTCTCTCTTCAAGTTCGAGCCTAGGGTCTTTTCCTCTGAAATTCCTTCGATCTCTTTGTTGATTTCTCTTCCTAATCAACTGATCATCTTTCCCCAATCCCATATTCGATGGCCCAAGAACGGAGGAACTCAACATTTGATAGTATTTGCTTGGGAATGATTATCCTCGCGACGACCTCACTTTCGATCGCCAAAGGCATATCTCTCATGCTATTCGCGAGGGCTTGGTAAGAATTTCTTTCTCAAACTCATTCTATGATTGTATTGCATCCCTTTCGTGGTTTGAATCCATTAATTTTATCAAAATTGAATATTTCTTCCCTTTGGCAAGAACTAGGTTCATTGTTGATGCATGCTCTGTTTCCCATGCTTTTGTTGGATTTTGATGATGTATTTGTGCATATACGAGTGCCCTACACGTTTCGGATTGTAGGAGGGATTGATTTGGGTAGCCAAATGCAATTTTTAGCATGATTCTCTAGTATGCACGCCAAGTGTTTGATGAAATGCCCCAATGAAAACTTTCTTCTATTTTCATGAAGTTTTTGCCATGGATGACCTCTGATAACATTTTTTTGTCTTTCTCTGTTTTGTAGCCGTATAAGTCAACTAAGAACTGTTGCGGTAGTGCGAAGTTTGCCAAAACTCTGTGGGATAAAGTCAAAGCCTTGGACGGGGTCCAAGCTAGGGTGGAGCAAACTGGGCTTCACACTTTCGTTGATAACATCCGCGGGATGAGGCAGACTCCTCAAGTCCTTCAAACTATTAGGGAGAGATGGTGGGACACTACCCACACTGTTCATATGCACTTTGGGGAAGCGACTATGACCCCGACTGACTTTCTGGCCATCACTGGGTTGGCGTGTGCCGTTGCTCCTCTTCCAGTGGTTGGGGGTTATATGCCGACGAGCCCAATCGAGTGGAGGCATCTGATTGGCTTTGTCCCTAACAAGGTCAAGGGATATGCTGCTAAGCTTGCGCCTCTTTGTGGCCAGATCGAGGCTTATGCTAATAGAGCCAATGCGGTCAAGGACCGAATTGTGAGGGGTTCTCTCTGGTACATCCTATCAGAGACCTTTTTTGCCAACCACCCTCTACTGCCCGTATTGCTCTTTTGGGGATCCTGGAGGACCTTGACTTGGTGAACACGTATGACTGGGGCTCAGCCGGTCTAGCTTTCTGCTATGATGCCATGGATGAGGCATGCAGGCACACTAAGGATACCATGCAGGGGTATTCTTATGCTTGGAAGGTACATTTTCTGACATTTTCTTGTCGTTTATTTGCACTTTTCATCCATGCTTTGCACTGAATCTGCTCTGTTTTCTTGTATAGATATGGGGATATGCTATCTTCTCTTTGCATAAGTTTGAGCTGAGTGAGCAAGGGGCTCAGTTTCCAGATATCAGAAGATGGAGCCACTCTAACTGCACTGTGGACGAGGTAGAGGGGAAGAATGGACCCTGACTGTTGAGGAGGTGTGGGCCTTGCTGAACAGCTTTAGTTTTGAGCAGCAGGGTCTGTATCCGTAGACCTTGTTGGAGAACGAGGTTCATGGTGCGTGGACTATCACCGACACACAGAAGATCTTGATATCGCTTGAGGGAGACACCAGGTATTTAGGTGAGAGAGTCTTCCCTCAGCATAGCCGGGGTTCACTCGTTCGGAGAGTGCTAGAGGATCCTTCAGGGAAATGCATCCTACCTTTCCTGTCTCTGCCCAGTCATATGCAAACTATGTGAATGGGTATGAGGCAGAGGGCTGTGTGGTCCGAGGGGGTTCGTATGAGGAGTTCTTGCCTTATCTGATGGGTCCCCTTGTGGTGAATGGCATGCAGCCACGTGCACGTGCTTCCACTTCTGGTCCTGGCTCGTCAGCCCCAGGCTCTTCTTCCCAGTACCCGAGTCATGTGCCCTTCATGCCGGATTATGGTCCTCCTAGCTACTCGTATATGATGGGAGGCATGCAGATGATGGGCTCTATCCCGAACCTGAATCAGATTCCTGACGGTTATCGTCGCCCTCCCAATGCCTCTTCGGTACATTTTTCTGCTTATACTTTTTCTTATATCGTCCATATATGTGTATATGTTCGATTTTTTTGAGTATCTCCTTTTTGTTAACAGATCACCATGTCTGCGGCGGATTACGACCGTGGGGCGAGCAGGATGGTCGGCTTGATGGCCTTGGTGTCGGACCTCTCTGAGTAGTTGTTTCATAAGGCGGCTTCGGCGGCGTCGACTATTGCCTCTACGGTAACCCCTACTTGTGGAGCCAAGAGATCGAGGAGGGACGGTAGCCCCGGTGGTGATGATGAGGGCGGTGCTGGCAGCTCGGGAGATATGATAGCATAGGTCTTCCCTACTCCCCCATTTATTTGAGATTCTTCCGGAATATGTATATATTGGCCGGGTTGGCCCAAACATCTTTTCTTTTCTTTCGGTACCTGTTAGTAAGTAGATGGAACAACAACAAGTATTTCCTTTATTTATTAATTTAATTCTAATTAGTTTTAACTTTCTCGACTTCCGTGGTGATTTCCACGAGGAATGGAATGGCCAAAATGGTCAAGCTTTGGGTATGGTTTTTGTATATATACTGTATACGGGGGATATATTTACAGGTTTCGAGACTTGTTTCGGCAAGTCAGGGCTAGATTCCCTTTATAAACACATGTAGTCCGGTAAATACTTCATTCAAGCCTCTCAAACTCTAGAGATATTATGTTAGGATCAAATTCTTGCCTTCTTCTTCAACCCTTTGATCCATGGCTTCCAAGGAAATCACTCCAACGTTCATGATTGTCGATGAATTTTCTTTGCCACCCGACGCAGGATGGGTGGAGAAGTTAATCTTGACATTCTTCGGTCCATTCTTTTTGTGCGTTTTTCTTAAGTAGCTTGAAGATAGGATCGCACATTTTAGTCAGTTGATTGATGAATCGACTGATGTATTGGAGTCTGCCCATGAATCCTTTTACCTCTTTATGTTTTCTTGGCAGTGGCATGTCTATGATAACCTTTATCTTGGTTGGGTCTGCTCAATGCCACATTCAGTGACCATATATCCCAAGACTTTTCCTTTGACCACCCCAAATGAGCATTTTGCATGGTTGAGTCTCATCTTGTGTTGCCTCAGTCTATTGAAGAATTTTCTGAGATCTATGAAGTGCTGACCATCTGTCCCTCTGGAGTGGATAATCATGTCGTCCACGTATACCTCTATTTCCTTGTGGATCATATCATGGAATAGTGTTGTGACTGCCCTCTGATAAGTAGCCCCCGCATTCTTTAGACCAAACGGCATGACCGTATAACAAAATGTTCCCCAAGGTGTGGTGAATGCTGTTTTGTGTTGGTCTTCTTCTGCCATGAGAATTTGGTTGTATCCTGCGAAACCATCAACGAATGAGCGGACTTCATAAGTTGCGGTAGCGTCGACCAACATGTCTATGTTTGGCATTAAAAAGTCATCTTTAGGGGATGCCTTGTTCAGGTCTCTGAAGTCAACACAAACTCGTATCTTTCCATTTGGTTTGGCTACATGCACTGTATTTGCTAGCCATTTCGGGTATTCGATTACCTTGATAAATCCAACATTCAGGAGCTTCATTATCTCTTCCTTAACCTGCATCGACCATTCGGTCTTAATCTTGCACAGTTTATGTTTGACTGGTTTGGTGTTAGGTAGCAGCGTTATTTTGTGTTCTACAATCGACTGATTTAACCTGGCATATCTTTGTAGGACCAAGCGAAGACGTCGACATATTCTTTAAGGAGCTGCGTTAGGATTTCTCTGTCTTCACCTTTGAAGAAGCTACCGATCTTGGTTTCTCTGGGGTCTTCTGTCGTCCCAAGGTTAACCGTTTGCATTTCTTCATTGTCAACATGGCCATTCTTTCCACAACGACCTACTTGCTTTGCTAATTCTTTTAAGATTTGTTCACTTTCTTGATCTATCTCATCATGTGATTCATTATTAACTAGTCTGTTATATTTATTATTATTAGTTAATTCTTCATTAACGATGTTAGCAATCTCAGGGTACTCGGAAAGATCAAAGTTTTCATTAAGGAAGTAGGGGAATACATGCTCTACCACTGCCTCAATTTCCTCTTGAGTGAGTTCATCAGAGGCGAAGCCTGACTCTAAAGTGAAACTTACAGGGCCTATCTTCCTGCGGGGATGGGGAGTAAAACCAAGCTCTTTGATCATGAAATCTTCATCAACAACTGGTCCCCGGTGATGTGCTAGTTTAGAATTGGTTCATCACATTTCTGGATTAGCTTTGTGTAATCAATAGTTGGAGCATCCCCCTTAGATATTGCATGGATCTGACTGTCGTCTAGTCTGCACAGATTCTCGAATTGTCGTAGCATGTCTTCTCCTAATACAAAGTCCCATTCGTTGGTCACTTCAGCTTTGGTACCCTACAAATCTTTAAGGATTAGTGGGACGAGTTCTGGTTCATCTGAAGAAGCGTCGCAGTCTTTGAAAATTTCGAAGCCTGGATGGCACTTTCCTTCATCGTCAGTCTATGGTTCTGGAAAGACGAAGTATGGGATGTCTTCCCTTTCTCGAACGAAATAGCCATTGAGCGTCTTTCGGCATGGTTTGAGGTTGTGGCCTTTGGTCCTTGAGTTATGTTGACCTTTGTATGCAGTTCCCTCCCACTTGATCTGAGTGAGGGTACTCTCTTCTTCTTCACTTTCATCTTGAATGGTAAGGATATATCCTAGGCCATGTTTCATGTGCAGTGGGGGAACAGGCGGTGGCTCTGTTATCCTTTGCAGGTATTTGCCAAGTCCCAAATCAGGGAAGTATCCTTTTGCTTGGACTGAAGGCTTCAGGTCTGTGGGCTTGATGTCAAGCAGGTCCATCATCTTGCCGAGTTTTGTGACAGTTCGGGTTTACCCTGCCCCGAACCCAATTACAAATTTACAATGAGTGCTTGGAGATGTAATATTTATGTTGTAATTCAGTATGTTGGCAACTTGACTTTTTAACATTAATTGTTTTTCTCTTATTCAATGAGTTTCTAGAGTAAATTGGTTTTAAAACAAAATATGCAATTGGCTCTGTTATATATTTAAACCTTGAAAAGGTTAGGTTAGATTGTTTTTGCTCGGCAAATAAATGAATGTACAGGTGCAATTTATGTTGGGATTTACTGCCTAACAAATTAGGCTCCCAGCTTAAGCAACACATTTTTTGGGTTAAACGGGCGTGCTCAAGTAAGGCATAACACGGGGCGGGGCGGGGCGGACGGGTAATGGTATCTCACTGTAGGGGCGGATTTGGGAAATTAAAAACCTGTCCCGAACCCGCCCTGTTGCCATCCCTACATAAGAAAATAGTCTTAATGCAGGTATCTATAATACAATATAGGTTGGTCATAATCGCCTCTTAGCTTTGGATAAGTGGTGGCTGAGATTGAATCTTGAAAATTTGATCCAACGGTTGAAAATAATCCTAATAACCCACGTTCTCCCGCTCCCAAGATCTATCTCCACCGCGGCTAACCCCTACCCTCACATCCAGTTGAAACTACTCACTCACGTTCTCTCCCCAACAGTTATGTGCCCTTTCCTCCTCCTCCACTCCCGTCTGATTCTCAATAGGCGCACCTTAACGCTATGACAGTTTCTTTTATCTCCTTGCTGTCCATACATACACCACACCTTCAACCCTAGAACTAAGAAGCAACTATGATCTATCAAGCAATTGCCCATGGAAGATGAATAGGCATGAGAGTAAGTAATTTCTGTTTTTGTAGTTTAATTTATTATTCGGGTAATTTTTGTTACTGAATTTGTGTGAGTAGATTGAATCTATTTATTTATTTCTTAATTTTTTTCTGCTTCTTTGAAATCTCATTAGTTTTTGAAAGTTGAATATTCTCCCCTAACTAATTTCCTTGAAATTCTTTATCTGGTGTTCTTTCTCTCTACTGAGTTCATAAAACACTAAATTCTTTATCATAAACTGTGTATCAATCCGGATTCGTCAGCGTCAATGGGAAGAACGGAAAAGTGAAGGCAGCTGTGACGGGATTCCGCAATTGAGGCATGCGACTTTGTTCAACATGTATGATTCCAATTCAAATTCTTACTTTATACAACAATGAAATTTCTGTGTGGACATTGAATATATTGTCTACCTAATTCTTATAGTCTGTTCTATTCATTGAAACAGTTCAAATTATTGCAATTTCTAGAGCCTTCTTTTTGTTCCATTTCTATTGCGCTCCATGAATTTTCATAAAGTCTCAGTTTGAAGGTTATGCACATCATTATTTTAGGACAGTGGAAGTTAAATTTTTGGATTCAGTAAGTTCTTCCGAAAATAATCTGCATGTGCGTTCAATTTATTCTTAATTTCACAATTTGTTATAGTTATTGTTTCCTTTTTCCTATGAATTCGCGCACATCTATTTGGCTGCAGAAGATGAAGTAAATAGATTAAAATCAATCTTGGGCTGCAGTGGTATATTGCTTCCTTAACCTAAACAGATTAAAAATCAATCTTGGGCTGCAGTGGTATATTGCTTCCTTAACCTTTTTTTCTTCCCTGTAATCGTAATCTTTACATATTAGTTTTGTTTTTTTTTTGGTACCATATTATTTACAACATCTCACATCTGACTATATTATTGCTTTACTTATGAAAAAAGTTTTGTGTCATCCTAGAGGTTTTTTTTTTTTTAGATAATAACTGATTTGGATCTCAAGAGCTTGGTGGTCAGTTTGGATGATGAGCTTGAGGACTCCTGAGGTTGAGAAATGGGATAGTGGCAAGACAATTTCCTAAAATGTGAAGTGCTGCAACTAAACGAGTAATGATTACTTGGTCTGTTCTTGAGATCTTCTTTAAGAGAATTAGGGTTTTTTTTGTTATGATAATTTGGGATTAACTTTGCACTATTTTAAAGTGTCCAAATTGTTCTTTAATATTTTATCAGGTTAAGGATTTCGTTTGTTCACTTTAGATAGTTTCTGCGATTTCCCTGTTTTGTCATCCACACAGAATCAATTTTAATGGTAATATGCTTTGATGCTTTGCTCATAGGAATTTTGAATATTAGAATTGCTATTGTTGGGATGCTTTATTAGCTTTTATCCAAGAACACAAGTGGGAATAAGTTAAGATTTTTGGGAACTGGAATATTTTTTAGTGAACCAAAAAGATACGATTTTTACTCATGTGATGGATTCAACATATAACAAAAATTCAAGAGCAAATTTGGAATTTTATTTTGGATGAAGGGAGAATATATTTGCAATTCTTTTGAATTTGTGATGGACCTTTTATGCTAAATACTTTTCCTGTGTCATGGCTATGTGTAATGGCTCTGATCACTATTTCTTTATATTATAGGCACTGAATTGTGAATGGAGTAGCTAAATCAATTGTGATGATATCTAGCCCATGAAACGATCTGTTATGAAATGCTCCCTCCGTCCCAATAGTAGCTTCCCATTTTGCCATTTTGGGTGTCTCGTTAATAGCTTCCACTTTCCTTTTTTGGCAAAGGAATCTTTACTATTCCATCCACTCATTCTCTCTCCTACATTATTTTAATACTCACAACACCATTATAATTTACTATTCTCTCCACTCATTCTCTCTCCTATTTTCAAATTACACTCACAACATTTTTTCTTCCCCCCCCCCATTTTCTTAATTTGCGTGCTTGGCAAAAAATGGGAAGCAATTATTGGGACGGAGGGAGTATTGTATAACTTCATTGCCATGGAAAAAATAATTGGGATTTGTGTACATAATTGTTACTACATTGGGATGTCATGGTTTTTTTGTTGTCTTACACATCAAATAGGCTGACATAATACGTCGAGGGTTCTGTAGTTTTGAATTGGGTTGTAATTGCTTTGAATTGATTTTGTGGAGAATTGTAGTATTTGGGATTTCAACTTATTTTGTTTACCCGAGTCGTGCTGTGTGACACGTAAATTGGACAGGTTGTAATGGATTGTACATAACTCAAACACCCTTCCCCCGCCCCCCCCCCCATTTTCCCATTAGAGTGGTTTAGGATTAGGAGAAGGAGAGTATTTGATGGGGTGGGGGTACGAAGTGGAGGTACTGACCCGTGCGGTCCGCACGGGGGGTTTAATACTAGTAAAATAACAATTTACAAACAAGTAAAATATATACTCCCTCCGTTTTGAAATAGATCTGTCATTTTATAATCTAACTTTTTAATCAAAATACTTGACATTTTGGGCTTTAAACCTTTATATCTCATTTTGGCTTTAAACCTTTATATCTCACTTTTACCCCTAAATTGTAATTTGTTCAATTGCACTTTGGGAATAATGACATTTTCTTAAATATGTAAAAACTCTCTAAAATGACATCTTGAATCAAGGGAATATTAAGGTGTCATATATAACTAAATAAAGGCTGAAAGTGCAAAGCACTTCAACACACCCCTTTTTTCCTGCTCAAACTAGCACCTAGACTGAAAAAAGACCAGGTTCATTCTCCCCTAATGTCAGTTACCAAGTACACCTCTCTCATATATAGCAAACATTATCCCCAAATTGCCCTTATTACATATAGCGTTCAAAATAAAGCTGCCCCTTTATATTTCGCTATTCTTCTCGATCTCTCTCTCCTCCCTCTCCAACGTCACTTCCCCCAAACAACCCCACCCTCTGCTCAAACGACGTTTCCCCTCTCTATTCTTCCATGTTCGGTGCCACTTCCTCTCCCTTCTTCCATGGCCGTTGTCGCTCTCTCTCCCTCCTCTTCAAGGTTCCATGGATACATCTTCTCCACTATACGATTCCCTCACAAAATCCTCTATTTTTCACCGATTACCACCCTTAACACCATCACTAGATGAACTAAACTACTCGCGGTTGAGTGTGATTTGCTGCGATTTGTTTCTCTTGACGTTCTTTTGAATAAATTTGATTTTTCGGCCTTGATTCATTCCTGAGCAGAGCAAGTAATTTTCTTTTTTCAATCTTATATTTTCTAGGTATTCTTTGTGATCCATTGAATCTCTCTTTCTTACTTCCTTCCATCTGTTCTAAATCTATAACTAAATAAAGGCTGAAGTGCAAAGCACTTCAACACACCCACTTTTTTCCCGCTCAAACTAGCCCATAGAATGAAAAAAGACCAGGTTCATTCTCCCCTAATGTCAGTTACCAAGTACACCTCTCTCATATATAGCAAACATTATCCCCCAAATTGCCCTTATCACATATAGCGTTCAAAATAAAGCTGCCCCTTTATATTCTGTTATTCTTCTCATTCTCTCTCTCCTCCCTATCCAAGGTCACTTTCCCCAAACAACCCCACCCTCTGCTCAAACGCCGTTTCCCCTCTCTATTCTTCCATGTTCGCTGCCACTTCCTCTCTCTTCTACCATGGCCTTTGTCGCTCTCTCTCCCTCCTCTTAAAGGTTCCATGGATACATCTTCTCCACTATACGATTTCCTCACAAAATCCTCCATTTTTCACCGATTACCACCCTTAAAACCATCACTAGACGAACTAAACTACTCGCGGTTGAGTCTGATTTGCTGCGATTTGTTTCCCTTGACATTCTTTTGAATCAATTTGATTTTCGGCCTTAATTCATTCCTGAGCAGAGCAAGTAATTTTCTTTTTTCAATCTCATATTTCCTAGGTATTCTTTGTGATCCCTTGAATCTCTCTTTCTTACTTCCTTCCATCTGTTCTAAATTAGGGTTTCATTCTTAAAACAAAATCCCCAAATTCTCCAAGTTTTTAACCTTTTTCTCTACCCTAATCATAGCCCTTTACTGTTGAAATAGTGTAATTTCCCTATTTATTTTGCAATGGAACTTTATGAAAATCTTCTTATAAGAGTTTTTACTTTCTTGAACTTTTATCAGCTGGATTTTAAATTAAAATTTCACAAATCTTGATAATTGTGGTTACTGCATCGCCCAAATTTACTTGCACAAATCATGTGATTTTGTCATGTATGCTGCTTGTATAATCTTTTCACTACATTTGTAGATGACTTGAGATAGCTTGCGTACATTGTTATTTGTTTTGTTATAGAAGTACCTGACACTTTTCTCAAAATGTCTTTTCTGTGAAGTTTTCTAATGACTATTTATCCAGATACTCTTACTATTTCTAGGTGTTGATGAGGGATGTTATAAAGACTGGAGCCATGACCTGTTGTTGCAAGGAAGGTTAGTGAAGCCCAAATTATCAGGTTGCAGTTTTACTTGCTTGTACTAGTGATTTTCTACTGCAAATAGCTACTCTTTTGCATTTGATAATTTCTATTTCTATTAGATCCTGGCAATTGAGAGGATCCCTCGCTTTCCACATTCCATGATTCTTGAAGGTGGGAGCATCCATGTAGATGGAGAAGGTAAAAGAGTTGGACATTGTCCTGATAATGATCATGCCTAACTTGCCTCTATTTTATGTTACCCTTTTCTTGTTATTTGGTCATTTAAATGTTCATAACTCATCAGTCCTCTACATTTAGTTTTCTACAATCATATGCAGTGTAACTTTTCTTTATTGTAATATGCTTATTTGTTTCTCTTTTTTTTCCCGGTAAAAACAGTATTACACATGCAAAATGTTCAAGCTTGGGTTTGGTTCTTACTTTTGTTCTTCCAGTACAAAATATAATTTATAATTGAGTCTGCATAAGCATATCGTATCTGGCCTCTCTCCATGGCTGAAAATGGTACTCACTAGTTGAATCAGCATATGGACTTGTCAAGGAGACTCACTGGCAGAGGACACAACATTTAAGTGATAACATCTTCTCGACTTTAGAAAAGGAAAATTTCTATCTCAAACTCGAATTCTGCTACAACTCATAGCCATTGAAGGAAGTTGCAGGACTGAGTGAATTTATGTCACCGTATAATCATGATACAAAGTTAAGAAACCTTACAAATGTATTGACATCATTAATGTAGAGATTTTTAGGATTGTGCTTAGTGCTCAAAGTAGTCACTATAGGATTCATAGATGTCATCATTTTCAATGTAGTCTCCTGAAATTCATCCCAACTACTAATCTTAATCTGGCTTCTACATAATGAATCAATTGCATGGCTTCTTCAGTTTAGAAATCTGTCAGTTTGCTTTCTGTAAAAGTGTTTAACAAATTTTTCTTCCTTTAGGGACTTGCCTTACCACCGAAGAGTGCCTATTGAACAAAAATAGGAACCCTCATTTGACAAAAGATCAAATAGAGGAGCAACTAATAGCATATCTTGGAATAAAGAAGGTTATTTGGTTGCCTCGAGTATTATATGGTAACTTTTCCCATCTCCTTGGATACTATTTAAACGACCTGGGGGGGGAGGGATATTTCACCTGTCATACATTTCATTGTCCTAAAATGAAAGGATTCGGTCTGGCCCTGAACCTACGTGTGCCTATGACTTCGCGTATTCCATCAACAGCAAAATCTATGGCAACTCGAGGACACCGTAGCCAAGCTACATGATATAAAACTTATTGATGTTAGAACCCTCTCAATTAAGTGCTTGTAGCACAATCATATTAAATGGCATCGCCATACATATTACAGTTTAGACTTATGCTTTGATATGAGCACCTCTGAGTAACATACTCTTATCATTTCTGGAAGCCTCAATTTGAAGGAAAATGTTCTGGTATTTTTTATGTTTTGTCTTCAACAGGGCAGCAAGCCAGAACGCATGATCCCAGCAAAAGTGATGTGGACTTTTGTTTGTTATGTTGTGTCTGTTTTGGTTGTGATTAGAGCGTAGACTCCAGATGTACCCATCATCCTTCAGCCACTCAACTAGCTCAGGACAGACCTCAAATACTTCAATTAACAATGCCTTGTCATGAGCTGGTTCTGAGAGAGAACTTTCATGTGTGGGTCGGAAAAACAAAACTCTTATTATGGAACATCATTAAGCTAATTACGAGAAAAGTTGTGAAATACCATATTATTCGAAAATATCAAATGAAAATTAATGAAGTCACATATTTTTATGAACTTTGTATAAAATTAATATTGACAAAATTAGCTTTCTTGGTGTTGGGCGCGCCTAGGTCACGCCTAAGGCGTCAACGTCACGCCTAGGGCGCATAATCACTGCCAAATGACTCATTAACTAAGACTTTTCATAGCTCCTTAATTTCTTAAGAAAGCTTTCCATTTTCGTTTCCCGCTCACAGCCAATTTTGGAATTGAAAACTTGGTCAATTTTATCATTTCACATTTGTAAGATAGTGACTTGCTGTAAAAAAAAAGGGGAAAATAAAAGCTATAGATGTGTGACGTGCTCTATGGAGAGCAACTTCTCCTATTATTTCTAACTTTCTTTGAAATAGTTTTTTATCTGTACGTTTAACGCACGGGTGTATCACTAGTTTGGTAATAAATGCACTTACTATTAGGTTTGAAATTTCTGTTACAAGGGTGCCGAGGAAAACAATTACAGAAAATAAAATACAATAAATAAACTGAAAATACAAAGAGAAAGTTGTTGATGAAGATGCATGAGCCCAATGAAATCACTGTCTCCTTAAGACATATTCGACCCCTCACCGAGTGTGCTAGAGTTTGCTTGGGTCGCTTGTCTCCCAGGATAGAACGTGCAGACCGGGGGCACTTTGCACCTAAAGTTCCCGGCGAGCTGAATCTAGCTTGGACTAGATCACCTCTTGATGTTACAATGCAAGCTAGGAGGCCAAAGGATGATTGACAAGATGCACCAAGAGAATATGGAGGAGGATTTGCAGAAAACAAGAGTGTATTTCTCTGTTGTGTTTTTCTCAAGTGTTCTTCCAAGTGTTTTTAATTGTTGTTGACAAACAACCATTTAAACAACTTCAAAAATCAAGATTAAAACTGAAAATATGGTTTTAATTATGTAATAAACAAAATTATTACGAAATTAAACAACCATTAATCTGAAAATATTAGCCATAATGATTTTCCGTTTCAGTTTTCACATTTAAAACTTGGTTGTTACATATCTGCTCAGGAACTGCTCGGCCGAGTCATATGCCTTGCTCGACCGAGCTAGAACCGGCCCGTAAACTTTTGCCTGCCAGATTCGCTCTGACCGATCAAGGCATATGCCTCGGCCGAGCATGACTTGCCAGAAACTTTGTCATTCTGCCATGCTATGCTCGGGCGAGTCAATCACTCTGCTCGGTCGAGCATATCAATCAAAGTCAAAGTCAAAGGCATTTTTGATTTACAAAATCAAAACGATTAGCAAAATGTGGGCCACATACTTTGAGCATTCATATTTAATTTATCCAAAAACCATTTTGGACAATTAAATATTTTATTTCACAAACACATAACCAATTAAGTAATTTGACAAAATTACCCTTTAGAAATTAATCCATTAATTTCCTTCAAAACACACTATGAAGGAAATTCATGAGGATAGGTGATAAAGTCCGGCAGTCAAAAACCTGCATAGGATAGGTAGGGGTTTGCCCTTTGAACCTTTCCTTGTAAAAGTATATTTACTCTACTCGTTAATCAGTAGACGCTATGTCCTTGAACTGCTAGCTTTTTGTGTAGCCGATCATATACTTTACACAGGTATCTCCTTAACACAATTCAACTCTCATAGATGTGTCCATTAATGGCCCTGGATCACAATGCCTGGTTCTGTGAGAAGGTCTAAGAATTGTGCCTCACACAATTCTCCTCGAAGCGGCCTCTACTTCTTTCTCACATAGGTGATTCTTTTAAGTAACCCATTTTACTTTACATAAGAATCATTAAAAGATATAGGCTTAACCTCTTTCATCTTGGGATGTCACTTTAAGGAATGAGTATAGGGTTGACCCCCACAGTGATGCTACAAGTCTTTTAACAGTTAGGTTGTCCCTTTGAACCTAGATCTTGGGATCTCCGATTTAGGTTGGGTTTTCCGCTGTGTTTAACTTCTCAAGAGGCTTTAATCCCATTCCCAATGTCAACCTTGCAACTATCTCTTTACTTAACCCTTTGGTTAGCGGATCCGCCAAATTATCTTTTGACCTTACATAGTCAATAGATATGGTGACAGGTTCAAGTAGCTGTTTAATGGTATTATGTCTTCGACGTATATGCCTAGACTTTCCATTATACATATGACTTTGTGCCCTTCCAATCGCAGATTGGCTATCGCAATGTATACTAATTGCGGGCACGGACTTTTCCCATCTTGGAATATATTCTAGAAATTGGCGTAGCCATTCGGCTTCTTCACCACATTTATCTAGTGCTATAAACTCAGATTCCATGGTTGATCTGGCTATAACAGTTTGCTTAGAAGATTTCCATGATATAGCTACACCTGCTAATGTGAATAAATATCCAATTGTAGACCTTGAGTCTTTGATATCCTATATCCAATTAGCATCACTATATCCTTCTATCACAGCTGGATGTCTAGTGTAATGTAATCCAAAATCACGAGTATATCTTAAGTACCTTAGTACTCTTACTATACCCTTCCAATGATTTTTTCCAGGATTACTTGTGTACCGGCTTAACTTGCTAACGGTATAAGCAATATCCGGCCTAGTATAACTCATCAAGTACATTAGACTTTCGATAATTCTCGAACACTCTAATTGAGACACCGGTTCATCTCTATTCTTTGAAAGATGAAGATTTGGGTCGATTGGAGTACTCGCTATTCCATTGGCATCCTTGCTAAATTTCTCAAGAATTTTATCCACATAATGAGTTTGACTTAGCACAAGTTCGTTGGATATTCTAGAAATTTTAACTCCAAGGATTATGTCCGCAAGTCCCATATCTTTCATGTCAAACTTCGAATTCAACATGTCTTTCGTGGATTTGATCATCTTATCACAACTCCCTATGATAAGCATGTCGTCTACATAAAGACACAAAATGACATAGCCATTTTCCATGGTTTTAATATAGACACATTTGTCATACTCATTTATTTTAAATCCACTTTGCATCATAGCATTATCAAATTTTTTTGATGCCACTGTTTTGATTCTTGTTTCAAGTCATATAATGACTTTACTAATTTGCACACCTTCTTTTCTTGTCCACGCGCAATAAACCCCTCAGGTTGTTTCATGTAAATCTCCTCTTCTAAATCTCCATTTAGAAAGGCTATTTTTACATCCATTTGATGTATTTCAAGATTTCTCAATGCGGCAATTGCAAGTACAACTCTTATTGACGTTATTCTCGTGACGGGAGAATACGTGTCAAAATAGTCTAGGCCTTCTTTTAGTCTGTAATCTTTAATTACAAGTCGGGCCTTATACTTATCAATTGTTCCGTCCGCCTTCATTTTTCTTTTGAAAATCCACTTATATCCTAGTGGTTTGCTTCCCAGAGGAAGGTCCACTAATTCCCATGTGTGATTTTTTTTATAAAATGAAATCAATTTCACTTTTAATTGCTTCCTTCCACAAAGGTCCTTCCGAAGAGCTAACAGCTTCTTTGTAACTTTGTGGTTCAATTTCTACCATATAGGTTAGAAATTCCGAACCATAGGATTTTTCAATCCTAGCTCTTTTGCTCCGTCGAGGTTCCACCTCTTCTTTTTCACTTTTATCTTGAACGTATTCTTCTTCTATTGAATCTATAACCCTAGTCGATGAGCTTGCCTCATTTCTTGACTTACACGGGAATATATTCTCAAAGAACGACACGTTTACAGATTCCATTATAGTATTTTTGTGTATAGCTTCAATTTTTGACTCATACACAAGAAATCTATAAGCACTACCATTATGTGCATATCCAATAAATATGCAATCAACAGTTTTAGGTCCAATTTTCACCTTTTTAGGAGGTATGGCTACCTTTGCAAGACACCCCCATACTCTCAAGTGTTTGTAACTTGGCACTCTTCTATGCCACATAAGGAGTTTTGTCTTGTTTCTTTCGGGGTATTTTGTTTAACACATAATTAGCCGACAACACGGCTTCCCCCCACATGTTATCCGGTAATCCTGAACTCAATAACATGGCATTCATCATTTCTTTTAATGTCTGATTTTTCCTTTCGGCAACACCGTTTTGTTGGGGTGTATAAGGTGCCGAGGTTATATGTTTAATTTCACTTTGAGCACATATTGCTTCAAATGGAGATTCATATTCACCACCTTTATCACTTTTTAGCACCTTAATTTTCTGGTTTAATTGATTCTCAACTTCATTTTTATAGAGAATAAACTTCTCTATAGCTTCATCTTTACTTTTTAGAAGATACACATAACAATACTTTGTGCCATCATCTACAAAAGTCATGAAGTACTTATTGCCGCCCCGTGATTGTGTTGATTTAAAGTCACATAAGTCCGTGTGAACCAATTCAAGTGGTTCACTATGTCTTTCAACTGAATGGAATGACTTTCTTGTTAATTTTGCTTCTACACAAATTTCACATTTTTGTTAACAATCAACTTTAAACTTTGGAATAGAATTTGCTTTTGTCAAACGACGTATAGAATCAAAATTAACATGACCAAGTCTACCATGCCACAAATTAGATGACTCAAGCAAGTAAACGAAAGAGATATTCATATCATTAGCTTTTGCCTTAACAACCATTACACTTAACTTGAACAGACCATCATTGACATAGCCTTTACCTATAAACATTCCACTCTTAGACAAAGTGACTACATTTGACTCAAACACAGTACGAAAACCATGCTTTATCAAAAGCGATCTGGATACCAAGTTCTTCCGGATGTTGGGCACATAAAGCACGTTGTTGAGAGTCAACTCCTTTACGCATGTCATCTTCAAAACCACTTTTCCTTCACCTTTGATCTCGGAAGTGGCTGAATTCCCCATGAATAGCTTCTCGCCATCCTTAGCAACAAAGGTACTAAACATGTCTTTGTTGGAGCACACATGTCTAGTAGCGTCGGTGTCAATCCACCATTGATTTGGGTTTGAACCCACCAAATTCAACTCGGAAATCACAGCTGCGAGGTGCATCTCGAACACGTCTCTAGCAATGCCTTCCACCATGTTTGCCTCTCGAGCCTTCTTTGGCAACTTGCAAGCATGAGCTTTGTGGCCTTCACCGCCACAATTGTAACAAGTTCCTAAGAACTTCTTCTTGGAAACACCACCTTTTGGTCCCAAGTGGGAACGCTTGGAAGTTGTCACAACCTTCCCTTTTCCCTTCCCAAAGCTTTTGCCTTTGGAGCTTTCACATTGGCCTTAGCCACACTAGAAACAAACTTTTTTTCAGCGGTTCTATTGTTCTCTTCAATACTCAAACGAAGGATGATTCCTTCCACATCCATTTTCTTTCGCTTATGCTTAAGGTAGTTCTTGAAATCATTCCAAGATGGAGGCAATTTTTCAATTATTGCAGCCACTTGGAAGCTTTCACTTATAACCATACCCTCGGCATGAATCTCGTGCAAAATAGTTTGAAACTCATCAACTTGAGATTTCACACTCTTGTCGTCCACCATCTTAAAATCAAGGAAATGGGCAACAATGAACTTCTTTGTTCCCGCATACTCAATCTTATATTTGTGTTCTAAGGAACCCCATAATTTCTTTGCAGATTTCTTCTCATTGAACACATTGTAAAGAGAATCTGAAAGCGAATTTAGTTCATAATTTCTGCACAAGTATTCCCCATGCTTACATGTTTCAACCGCAGCCAAGGTTGTAACATCGGTTTCATTCTCACTCACCTTTGGCATATCCTCTTTCAGATATTTCGCCAAATTCAAGGTAGTGAGATAGAAATGCATCTTTTGTTGCCAATGCTTAAAGTCGTGGCCAACAAAATTCTCGGGCTTTTCTGCATGAGGAGTCGGAATATGGATTTTCTTAGTCACAATATTTGAGCCAATTCCGTTTCCAGTTTGGGGATTAGTTTGGGGTCTAGTTTGGAATTCAATTTGGGTCTCCACGGTGTTGGTATCAGTCGCCATCTGAAACACAATAACTTAGTATTTTCTGTTTAAAAAAAATTCTGTAATTGACTCCCTCGATTAAGGTATATGTCTTAAGATTGTTACAAGGGTGCCGAGGAAAACAATTACAAAAAATAAAATACAATAAATTAACTGAAAATACAAAGAGAAAGTTGTTGATGAAGATGCACGAGCCCAATGAAATCACTGTCTCCTTAAGACATATTCAACCCCTCACCGAGTGTGCTTGAGTTTGCTTGGGTCGCTTGTCTCCCAGGATAGAACGTGCGGACCGGGGGAACTTTGCACCTAAAGTTCTCGGCGAGCTGAATCGAGCTTGGACTAGATCACCTCTTGATGTTACAATGCAAGCTAGGAGGCCAAAGGATGATTGACAAGATACACCAAGAAAATATGGAGGAGGATCTGCAGAAAACAAGAGTGTATTTCTCTGTTGTGTTTTTCTCAAGTGTTCTTCCAAGTGTTTTTAATTGTTGTTGACAAACAACCATTTAAACAACTTCAAAAACCAAGATTAAAACTGCAAATATGATTTTAATTATGTAATAAACAAAATTATTACGATATTAAACAACCATTAATCTGAAAATATTAGTCATAATGATTTTCCGTTTCAGTTTTCACATTTAATACTTGGCTGTTACATATCAGCTCAGGAACTGCTCGGTCGAGTCATATGCCTTGCTCGGCCGAGCAAGGCTGTCAAGAAACTTTGTCCCAGATCAGCTCGACCGAGCAAGGCATATGTCTCGGTCGAGCATGACTTTCCAGAAACTTTGTCATTCTGCCATGCTATGCTCGGGCGAGTCAATCGCTCTGCTCGACCGAGCATATCAGTAAAAAACAAAGGCATTTTTGATTTACAAAATCAAAATGATTAGCAAAATGTGGGCCACATACTTTGAGCATTCATATTTAATTTATCCAAAAACCATTTTAGACAATTAAATATTTTATTTCACAAACACATAACCAATTAAGTAATTTGACAAAATTACCCTTTAAAAAATTAATCCATTAATTTCCTTCAAAACACACTATTTTTCCAAAATTTCAACATGTGAAGAAATGAATCTGAAGTTGGATTCATCCAAACAAATGGATAAACCCAAAGTTTATTAACCAAAGAAGTTTGAAGGTCTCTTATGCATTGTATCTCCATTCTTGGAGTTATCTATATAAACCAGCCATCTCAGAAGCCATAACTAGAGCTCAAACCGCTGGATCAAGCTCAAACTTATGGAGCATGTTGAGGACAGGTAGACACAACTTCTGAACGGTGGAGATCACGTTTGAAAGAGTCTAGCTAGTGCAAACAGTCCCGGACAACAGGTGCTGTTCTGGAGTTGATTACTCTGCGCAGTCTGGTTCAAGAATCTTTTCCGGAGAATTTAACCATTGGATCGATCTAAAATTTGGACAGCATGCTTAGGAGACAGAGTGGTACATTCTGGATGGTGAAGATCGGGTTTTAATTTATGGAGATCTTGAAACAGTTGCGGGACAGAAGGGCTGTTTTTGGTGAGATCTTTCTTATTGTTTGTTGTCAAGATTTAATTCTTGTGGTCGGGTGGGGCAAAGTAATATCGTGGGCCATTAGGCCTGCACGTGTAATGGACCTGCTCTGATAATATTTCAAAGTCTGAAAATCCACTTTAAAACTAATTGGTGCTAAGGGTAGTGGACCAAGATCTTTATATATTATAGGCAAAGTTTGTCAATTCCCGATTTATGATAATATCTCTAACAGTTTTAAAGTTAAAAACGTGCTCCTGTTCTTTGCGTTGCTACTTTATTTACTTGTCTTACTTCCCACTAGATTCACACAAGAGTGATAAATTTATTTCCGCTGCGTTGTTGTTCAATCTAGTATTGATCCATTTGTGCTTTAAACCAAACAAGTGGCATCAGGGCTTTGGTTAATTGGTTATCTTGAACAACATGGGAGCTAAAACAAGTAGAATGATAAATTTGAATTTTTCAAATTATCATATATGGAAGGGAAAGATGGAGAACCTTTATATGTGAAAGATTTCTACCTACCTATTTTTTCTGAAACGAAACTTGGGAATAAAAGTGATAATGAATGGAATATTATGCATCATCAGGTTTGTGGTTACATTAGGTAGTGGGTAAATGATAATGTTTTGAACCATGTCAATGGAGTAATCATGCATGCACTTTGTGGAAATCACTTGAGCAGTTATATGCAAGAAAATCTGAAAACAACAAGCTGTTTTTAATTAAGCAATTGATGAATTTGAAGTATAAAGATGGTACTCCTATGACTGATCATTTGAATTCATTTGTCGGTATTATTAACCAATTGTCAGGAATGAATATCAACTTTGAAGATGAAGTGCAGGGATTATAGATTCTTGGTACGCTGTCGGATTCATGGGAGACATTTAGGACATCTTTATCAAATTCAGCCTCAGATGGTACTATTACCATGGAAAGAGTTAAGAAGAAAGTCACAAGGTTCATTCTCCCTATCAGAGTCAGGCATTCTCGTAATAGAAGCGAGAGGGAGAAGTCAAAGTAGAGAATTAAATGGTAAAAATAAAGGCAGAGGCAAGACCAACATCTATGCTAATGTGGAGTGCTATCATTGTGGTTTGAAAGGGAATTCATTGAAGTATTGCAGGAAGCTCCAGTAAGACATGATGAAGGATAAGGGAAAGGATAAGAAAAATGATGATAGTGACGATGATGATCAAGTTTCGGCTGTTACAAATGATTTTCTTATCTTCCGTGATTGGAAACTGTTAATCTTGCGTATGATGAAACCCAATGGATAGTTGATAGTGGTGGATCCATACATGCTACATCCCTAAGATGCATGTTCGCATCCTTTACTTCACGTAAATTTGGAAATGTTAGGATGGGTAATGATGGCTTAGCTAAAGCCATCGGTGTTGGAGATGTATGTTTGCAAACTGATAATGGTAATGTGTTACATTTGAAGATTGTGAAACATGTACCTTATCTTCGTTTAAATTTGATATTTGTTGGTAAACTTAATGATGAGGGTTTTTGTAGTTTGTTCTCCAATGGTTCATGGAAGCTCACAAAAGGAGCTTTGGTTGTTGCTAGAGGAACTCTTCATTGTATTTGATGCAAGGGAATCCCAGTGAACACTCAGTAAATATAGTGAAAGATGAGGGAAAGAAAGAGCTTTGGCACAATAGAGTCGGTCACATTAGTAAGAAACGATTGACCATTTTGGCAAAGAAAAATGGTATCTCTAAAATGAAAAAGGAAGCTTTAAACAAGGGCACTCATTATTCAAGAGGGAAGCAAGGTAAAGTTAATTGCTTTCAAGATGCCCCCTTACTCAAGGAAAGCGGATAATAATGGAGCTGACACGATGACAAAGGCATTACCTAGAGACAAGCTTAAAGCTTTGCGTATGGTAGCCGGGATAGCTAATTCCTCCACATAGTTGGAAATGGTGGAGATACATTGGGTTTCGATTTCCAACATGTGAAGAAATAAATCTGAAGTTGGATTCATCACGACATATGGATAAACCCAAAGTTCATTAACCAAAGAAGTTTGAAGGTCTCATATGCATTGTATCTCCATTCTTGGAGTTATCTATATAAACCAGCCATCTTGCAGAAGCCATAACTAGAGTTCAAACTGTTGGACCAAACTCAAACTTTTGGAGCACGTTCAGGACAGGTAGACGTAACTTCTAAATGGTGGAGATCAGGTTTGAAAGAGTCTAGCTAGTGCAAGATGTCCTGGACATCAAGTGCTGTTAAGGAGTTGATTATTCTATGCAGTCTGGTTCAAGAAGCATTTCCGGAGAATCTAACCTTTGGATCAAGCTGAAATTTGGACAACACGTTTAGGAGACATAGTGGTACATGTCGGACGGTGGATATCAGTTTTTGATTTAAGGAGAGCTTGGAACAGTTGTGGGACAGAAAGGCTGTTTTTGGTGAGATCTTTGTTATTGTTTTTTGTCAAGATTTGATTCTTGTAGTTTCAATCTGTTTTGGACAGATTGTTTGTTATAAGAGTAAGTTTTGGGAGAAACCAGTTTCTCCATAAATTATAAAAAGTTCAATTTTTTTCAACTTGCAAATATTTGACGAATATAAGATCAGTTTAAAAAAACAGGACTTTTTATAACTTAGGGAGAAACTAGTTTCCCCCAAAATATTGTGTTGTTATAATAGTTCTTCTTGGTAGATAGAGATATACAAAATTACAATCATATATTATGTTTCCTTATTGTAATAGTTTCCTTATTATTATAATTCATTATTGTAATAGTATTCCTTCTCCTTTTGTAATTATATATTTCCTTAATTAGTGGTTTCTAAGTTGTATATATATTCATACAATGGTAATAATAAAACTTGAGTCATTCATATCAATTCTCTCTCTCTCCATGTATGAATTGACTCGTCTATCATCCTTTATTCTATTATGGTCTCAGAGCATAGATCCATAATGGGACTTCTTTGCCAAACCCATCACCATTCGCTTCCGCCACTCTACCAATCCTTTCTCTCCTCTCCCTCTCCATTTTTTTCTTAAACTTTCGACACTTCTTCTCCCATAGTCTAACAACTAAACCCCTAGGCCTTTATTCTTCTTCTCCTTTTTCACTTATCTCAATGTCACGTTAAGTATTATTTCTCACCTTCCTAAATTTTCTCTTTTCTTAAAATTTTCACATAGTCTCATCTTCAGCCATATACAAAAACCTACACAAATACCCATTCTTCAACATCTCCTAAATCATAACCCTAAATTGCTTCCTCAATGGCCGGCCCACTCTAACACCACACTCGAGCTATTCACTCAATCTCCCTTTGAAAAATAAATTCAATCGTCGATGAGACGTAAAATAAAACTCTAACTCAATTCGTCGTTGAGACGTAAAATAAACCTCAAACCCAATTCGTCGTTGACACGTGAAATAAAACTCAAAACCAATCGTCGTTGAGACGTAAAAAAAACCTCAAACCCAATTCGTCGTTGAGACATAAAATAAAACTCAAACTCAATTCGTGTTGAGACATAAAATCGTCGTTGAGACGTAGTCGATGAGACGCAAAATTCCTCGTCATTGTGATGTAAAATTACCGTCATTGCGACGTAAAATAATAACACTTCCTCGTCATTGCGACGTAAAATAATACCCCTTCTTCGTCATTACGACGTAAAATTATCGTCATCGCGACGTAAAATAGTACTTGTACAATATTTTACTCTTAACCCTTATTACCTCTTTTCCTTATAGTTTTTTGTCATTATGACGTAAAATAAACAACAAAGATCAACTCGATGATATCTTCACAACGCTACTTCACCAAGCTCACCTTCATTGAATTATGTCCAAGATTGAACTCTTCTATCAGTCGTCCGTCTTGCGGGGGCATGATAGAGATATATCAAATCACAATCATATATTATGTTTCCTTATTGTTATAGTTTCCTTAGTATTATAATTCCTTGTTGTAATAGTATTCCTTCTCCTTTTGTAATTATATATTTCCTTAATTAGTGGTTTCTAAGTTGTATATATATTCATACAATGGTAATAATAAAACTTGAGCCATTCATATCAATTCTCTTTCTCTCCATGTATGAATTGACTTCGTCTATCATCCTTTATTCTATTACTTCTTTGGCTATAGTGGATTTTTGGGTGGACTAAGGTCCCGTGATTTTCCTCCTCACACCTGAGAGGTTTTCCACGTTAAAAACGTGCTCGTGTGTAAGTACCCAAATCCGGATCGCCAAAATTCGTTAGAAGTTAACCGGAATCCATTAACAGGCCCGTTCCAGTTTAACCGGAACCCGTTAAGCTCCCCGTTCTCAAGCCAACAGGACGTCCCGGAACTGCCCCGTGCATTCCAACGTCGAAGCGTACTCAACACACGTCGTCGCACGTAAAAGTACAGCTTTTCCTGAAAAACGCACTTTCCGACACTTTCCGGGGGCGTTTCGAATATTTTTTGGACAATTATTTAAAAAACGGACAAAACCGAGATTAATGGCACGAAAAACCATGCCCTGGTGAGTCACAGAGGCACGTGGCACGCATGCCACAGCCCTCCGGTCAACATCAATCAGATTTCAGCGTGAAAAGACCAAAATACCCCTGGGATGCAGTCCCAGTTCGTCCGGACTCTTTTCAGGCAAAACAGAAATGCCAGCAAGTCCCTCCAATTTCAAAAATACCACAAAACCCCCTGGAATTCAGGCTAAGTCCGTCCGGACTCTTTTGCAATTTTACCCTATAAATACAGAGGGCTGTCAACATTTCGAAAAAAAGGGAAAACCTTACCATTTTCTCTCCAGAGCCACGGCATAAACTGGTCTCACCCCCTTTCGAGCCCCGTTTTACCTCGTTTTGCGTGAAAATTTTGTATTTCAACCAATTACAAGCCACACCACCTCGAAACACCATTCCAAACACCTTTTCGTATTCCGTATACGCCTCCCGAGCCAAAAGAGTCAACCCCTAGCCGTAGGTAACACTCTCTCTCCCTAAACACTCGTTCCATCTCGATTTACGCTTCAGTCGCTACAACCGTTTCGGATGAACGTTGTTGAAATGTAGACGCCACCGTCAACGGGGTCCGATACGTTTTAGTCCCTGATCATCTTCTCTTTCCGTAAGAGAAGTAATCTCGAGTTAAAACGGCATTCCGGCCCCGTTCCGTTACTTTTTATGTCATTTACAATTCCGGATTGTTTGATCCATCGAACGTCATTTACTTTACGCAACTTTACAGTCCGAACCGTTTGGTTCGTGATAGTCATTTAACGGTCCGGATCGTTTCATCTGTTGAATGCTATTTACTTAACGCACCTTTAAAATCCGGGTCTTTTGATTCCGTTGATACCGCACTTTAAATAATGTCATTTACGAGTCCGAGCCATTTGGCTCGTGATAGTATTTACTTATAAAAGTCCGAGTCGCAAAACGATTCGTTGATCGCATATCTTTTAATGCTTTTTTCCCGTAAAATTGCTAACAATGTAATGCCCGGTTCAAAACCGGAGTTCGACATTCGAACTCTCTTTCAAAAAACGCGCGAAATGACGTTTGGCATCCAAACGATCATCTTCAAACTTAAAACCCGACATTTGACACTCAAAATCATTTAATGCTTTTTTCCCGTAAAATTGCTAACAATGAAATGCCCGGTTCAAAACCGGAGTTCGACATTCGAACTCTCTTTCAAAAAATGCACGAAATGACGTTTGACATCCAAACGATCATCTTCAAACTCAAAAATCCGACGTTTGACATTCAAACGCTCTTTTCTTAAAAGTCAACATTTGACACTTAAGTTAAAAAAAGTTCAAAATCAGCACTCGTGTCACTTTTCCTAAAAAACTCCAAAAATCGACGTTTGTCATTCAAGCACTCTCCTTTTCAAAAAGAATCACAAAATCAACGTTTGAAGTTCAAACCAAGATTAAGCTTGTCATTCAAGCCCTCATTTTCAAAAAAATGCAAACCCACACATCCACACGCACACATTTTCGAGAAAGGTAGAAAGACTCGTCATACGAGGCATTTCTGGTGATCTCAAAATACTCTTCCCGAAACGTAACGTGACCTCTGAACCTAACAATCTCTGGTACTCAAAAAGCCTTTTCCTCGTTTTTTCTACCAATAAAAATGACATCCCTTTTCAAAGCCTTTTCCTGAGTTTTTGCTACCAATAAAAACGACACCATTTTCACAAAAGTCGTTTTTCAACGTTTGGGCTCAAAATACAAAACCGCGTGGCGACTCCTCTCCTTCATCGTGTTCTTTGTGTTGTTACTTTATTTACTTGTCTTACTTCCTACTAGATTCACACAATAGTGATAAACTTGTTTCCGCTACGTTGTTGTTCAATCTAGTATTTATCCTTTAGTGCTTTAATCCCAACACTTACAAAGGTGGCGTTTGGTTCGTATGAATGAAATAGATGGAATAGAATGGTAAAAGGAAATTAATTCTTAAGCAATTTGAAGGGAATGAATTTGGTCAATACTATTTTTTTCATAATAACATCCACAAGTAAGAGCTCTTTTGTCGAGGTTTTTGTGAGTTTTATATGATACATAAATGTCATGTCAACAAATAAAAAACTTACGGTAAAAAAAGTGATTGCTTTTTTGTGGCCCCTCACATATCATATTAGTCGATTTGTTTTTCTCAAATAATTTCATTTTTGTGGCCCCTCACATATCATATTAGAACTCGCTACACCATGTATCGAGTTTAGTTTAATTAGGGTTAATTTCATTGGTGTTTAATTGGTAACTAGTACTCAAATGCCCGTGCCATTGGCACAGGTCAGTATGGAAAGGAAGATAGTATGGAAAGAGTAAGATGTGGGAAAACTGAAATTGCATGCTAACTATATAATGTTTTAAATGTAATTTTAAACCGGTACAAATATATAAAGTACAAAGATATTTATCTGGGAGTTGAAACTTCCTGAGAGAGGGTACCTGAGAAACCATCGGATCGGAAGCCCACAGCTGAAGGAAAATTAGAATGAAACAAAAAGGTAAATACTGACCTTTTTATGACAATTTCTTCTACGGTTGATTCCCAGTTTCAACTTTTTCGACATGAAGATTCTTTCGTGATAACAAAAAGGTAAGAAAATACTCTGAATTATTTCGTTATGCATACATCATAATCCGCATTTTTCAACAGTTACATTGTTTCTTGGATTTCTTGCTTATCAAACAGGTATTGACACTTTCAGTAGCAGTAGTATCTTATCATCTATCACAAATTTCATGGCCTTCTTGTCTCTCCCAATCTTCACATACTCTTTATATCTCTCCATCAAGTCTTCTGGCAGGTTTGTACTTGCCTCCCACCCCAGAATCTCCTTAGCAGCTCTTGGCTCCGCGTAGAAGTGCTGCAACATAACAAAGAACTTATCAATATTATTAGACCCCAAGGAGGGGGGAGTGAAAGAGGGATCCGGGGCCAGCGCAATCGAATTGAACAACTGTTCGACTTGTATAATACATGAGTTACAACTTATAATATTATGAGTCACTCCCTTTGTCCCAAATTGATTGACCATTTTTGTCCTAGTATTTATTTTGGTATTTTGGGATGGAGAGAATGCGTTTTATCGGGTTGAAAGAACATTTACAATAACATGACATAAGGTTTGTCGGACTGAATCGACTTGCACAGGCCCCAAATTTGGTGTGTGTATGTGTGTGTGTGAGAGAGAGAGAGAGAGAGAGGACCAAATTGCGGAAAGGAAAAGCTATCTTGGCATCACTGCCAATAAGGTTTGGGTCATAATGCACGAAGTGGACTGGCAGCCTGCAGCCTTGGCACATAATTTGGCCATTCCGCCTAGAGTCACAGCACGGTCACTAACACAGTTGAATATGTTACCACTGGCAGCATCTAGATTCTCAACTGCCTTTGTAAGCATAGACGACAGATCCCTAACGTGGGAAATATTCGTCACCGCAAACCGAATCCGGGATCGAAACTGGCCTTCCTCTCACAATACCTGTTCAGAGTTGATAATCAGTCCTTCACACAGTCCTTCACAGTTCAAAAGTTAGCACAACAGTTCACATTGTTCACACAATACTTATATTTCACACAGATCACATAGTTCACACAGTTCATCATTAAGTTCAATGGCGAAGCCAGAAATTTTTGAGAAGGGGTCAATATTGTTTGAGAAAAATAATTCTACCTATGGAAATTTGGAATAAAAGGGGGTCGAAATAGACAAAAGTATTTTTATGTACTTATCCAAAATTTAGAGGTAGTAAATGACATTTTCCAAAAGTCAAGGGGGTTCGAGTGACCCCCTCGACTTCTACGCGGCTTCGCCACTAATGAAGTAAAATTATAATTATCTGAAATTAGCCAGTTTCATGTACCAGTTGCATATATACACATCTATCTATACATACACATACATACATCTATAGACTATACATACACAGACACACACACATATACATACATGAATACACACACAGACTCAAACCTGACTGTCTCCAAGTCTTTGCCATTGTTGTCCAAGACAACATCAAATGCTGATCCCTCCTCCAAGATCTTCCCGATTTCTGCCGGATCACCCCACACTGTCTTTCCACCACCACTTACAATTTCCTGCAAGAATTTCAATACCCAATTCAACAAAACAAAGGAACACCCAAATGAAATACTCCCTCCGTATCAAAATAAATGACCATTTTGGATTTAATGGTCATTTTAAAAAGGTTGATTTTTAATAGAAAAAAATCATAAACATTCTTGCTATTCATTTCAAACTTTTAATTTTGCAAACAATGAACTATGAAAAAAGTTTGAAAAAAAAATAACCATTTAGGGATAGTAGGAAAAATTTCAAAAGTCTCTCATTTTGGGACAAAAAAGTTAGAATCAATTAAATAATGTTCTCTAAAAGATCAAGAACAACAGACCAATATGATCGATATCAGAAAAAGGCTTTTACGTTATAACCAATTAATGCACGACAAAGTAAAAGAAAATTCAACAAAACTGATACATGTTTCCCCTAAACAATTTTTTATGTTTGTCCTGTCATTTAAATATTGGCTAGCAATCATTTGGGAATGAAAGGTCCTAATCTAAGAAACACTCTTTTTTCCTTTTGTTTTTTAAACCTGTGTAGCTGTGCTATTCCTGGGAACTTAGAATAGAGCTAACGCGGTGCATGTGTAAATCAATGGGGGGTTGCTACAAACTGATGAGGCATGTTTTCCAGTCTAATTTTGGAAATCATGGCTTTTAGTAAGTAACTTGTTATGTTATGTAGCAAGAGTTCTATTATTCATGATCTGGGACAGCCGCAGTGTTTTAACAAAAAGTGGAGACAACAGGTATGCTACACTAACATCAGGTAGTGTCTGATATTCTGGTCTTTCTGGAGTCTGGTTACTCTCTATACGCTTTGCCTCCACAGGTTTATACAGAGCTGACTGTTGGAGTGGGGGGTGGAGATTGTTGGTAGACATGCACAGCCAGTCACGGATTATACTCTACAGATTTGGGTCAAACTTTCTTCAGCTAAAATCAAACTTTTGAGCAATGTCTTCACAACCCAGAATAACTAAGATGGGCTCTTTCGGTGTTAAAAGTTAAGGGTTTTCAGCAAGTAAAATGTTTGAATGAAGATTGCTTTGCCATGTTTGATAGTTATAGGGTAAGCTACCCGGGTATGCCTTAATCTGCAATAATATTCAAGTGAAGTTGGTAAAAGAAAAAAGACAAACCTTCAACAGCGGCGTGTGATGCTTCTTAACCTGTAAATATGAAATAGCTTCATCAGTAAATGAATGCATATAAACTATGTTGATAATACCACAATCATTCACAGGGTTGAATGGCCCAACAACAACAAACTGGATTATATTCAATCCTTAAGCCCAACTTGCAGGAACAACAAATGATTACTTTCTGATTGCCTTAAAGAGTGACAAATTCTTTAGATGGAAGCGGAACAACTGGAAGAAGAACATTGGTAGAGAATGCACAACATAGCATGTACAATGTGTGCCACAGTTGGTATTATATCAGAAGTTGGCATTACATGAAGATGAAGAAAGCAGTTGGAGGATGTTTGGGCTTGTTTGGATCTTTCTTCCCCTTCTTCGCAGAAGGATCCATAACAGAAGGTTTCCTTTTACTTCTGAACAGAATAAACAGGAACCAAACCAAAATCAGTAACCCAAACAAATGAATTGAAAAATCAGACCATTGATAAGTTTAGGACTGACAAAAATTACTTTTCAGCAGTCTTTTTCTTTATCTCAGTTGCCATTTCAACAACCTGGGCATCTATTACAACACCAAATACAACACAGGCATTTAATCAAACAGTTGGAAATAAAAAAAATATATATATATAGTGTACCATCAAGAATCAAAGGAAAACTTAAGGAAATCAAGGAATAAAGTAAAAGAGTATAGAGAATCGCATTTTGTTTACCAGCGAGTAAAAGCGCTGCCGTCTTTGCCGCGTTTGAGAGTGGATGTATTAGCAGCATCATCTGAAGTCTCGGCTTCATCAATGGATACTGCCTCCCGGAGTAGGGTAAATATCGAGAGAACGTACCACCTGAGAAGAGAGAGATTGTCGCCGATTTGAGTCTGAGATTGAGTCTGAGAAGGGAGAAAATTGTCGCCGAGTGGTGTTTGACGGAGAGAGGGAGAAGAGATCGTGGGTGTTTGACGGAGAGAGAGGGAGAAGAGATCGTGGGAGGGGAAGGAATTTAGGTCGTCGGATCAAATTTCCAAGATTAAATCTCAGCCACCACTTATCCAAGGCTAAGAGGCAGTTATTTCATCCCTCTATTGTATTATAGATTACAAGTAACCTAAATCGCTACACCGTGTAGCGATTTCACTTGGTTATGAAACTCGCTACACGGTGTAGCGAGTTCTAAAAAATAAGACAACCCAGCATCGGCTTACAGTCTGTTTTACAGTCTGTTGTAAACGTAAAGAAAGAAAAAAAAAACCTAAGTGTCTAAGTAAGGGAGAAGGGAGAATAAGAAAAAGTTTGCCATTGCCATCATCAAATCCAAGCTTTTTACCATCTAGTTTTGTCATTGTAAGTTTACATCAAAGTTTATCCTTCTTCATTGTTGATGATTTTGCATTAATTTGAGTATTTGTTGAAATAGAGTATTTGTTTTGATTTTGGTACTTGTTGAAATATGGTATATGTTTTGATGAGTTTGATTTGAATTGGATACTTGTTGAAGGGTAGTTGTATATGTTAAAATTTTGGGGTTTGAACTAAATTTCTAATCTATTTTAACCACTTTAAAATTAGGTTTTTGCTTAGATTTGTTTATATTCTTTGTTTTTGCTTTGTATATATTGTAATTATTAGGATTTTTTTTTTAATATTAGTGTTGTTATTGAACCCAATTGTTGGTTCATTTGAACTCAATTGTTGGTATATTTGATCTCAATTGTCGTATATTTGAAATGTTGGGATTTTGAACTCAATTGTTAGTATTTTGTTATTTCATTTATAAGTATTTGCCATTGATGTTTGAAAGTCTCTATGCTTATATATGTATTTATTTGATATTAAAATTGGGTTTCTTTTATTGAAACATATGGATACCTTCGTTAATCCTGAGCATATCGATAACTCTGTTTTAACTGAACATGAGGGACACATAGCTCATTTTATTTGGGCCGGACAGCAAGTTGCTAGTCCATTTTCATTTCGTCGTGGCGCCACATTGCCAAATAGACTAGCGCCGATGATATTATCGAGATTAGCCGAGTGTTGCTTTAGTGGGGTTCATTATATAGGGAAAATTCAATACGATTATGGGTTGCTGGAGGTATTGATTGAGAGATGCGTCCAGAGACCCATTCATTCCACCTCCCGGTTGGTGAGTTGATTATTACCCTAGAGGATATCGGCATGACTTTCGAGTTTCCGATTGATGGGTATGCTATTACTGATGCTGACATCCCACCACTTCTAGATTGGCGGGTGGTATGTCACGATCTGTTAGGGGCTGTCCCATCTCCCGGAGATATGGATGGGAGTAGTCTAAAGCTCAGGTGGATTACGAGTCAGTTTCCCCATTTCCATGACCTCGCTGATGATACTCCTCAAGACATTATGGATATGTACGTACGGGCATATATCATGCTAGCCTTGGGTTCTACGGTGATGCATGATCGTATGAACAACAAGGTTAAGTTATATTATCTCCCACTTCTTCGAAAGGTTTCGAGGTTCTGGATGTACAGCTAGGGTAGTGATTCGCTGGCTTTTCTATATCGAGAGTTGTGTAGTGCGACTAACCCTCTGACGAGCCAGTGCGGAGGATTTCTCAACATTTTACAGGTATGTTTATCTCATTTTAATGTGCATTATGTTGTTGGTTTTAAGTTTGATTTCAAATTATCGGCATTATTTATAGATTTTATAGATATAAATTTGAGCATGGGAGCGGTTGCTATGTGTGCAACCTGGAATTCGAAGGCGAAACACTGATCTGGCACAAGAGCACATGTCAATGGGATGCAGGTATACATATATCATACATTATTTTCTCGCCGTTATAGTTTTTTTAACTGTTTCTTATAATTTTTTTTTTTTTATGAAATTTCAGGTGGACCGGATCATCATTGTATCTCAAGGAGGTTACTGACCATAACCTGCGAGGCTATCGTGATCAGCTGGCCAAGCTAACAGATGATCAAGTTTTGTGGCAGCCTTATAGAGATAGATATGCTCCGGCCTACTGCACTCAGGGACGGGCCGTATGGATGGCGCGGGTCCCTCTTATATTCTTTGAGAGGATAGAGTGGCATTTGCCGAATCGTATTCTGAGGCAGTTTGTCATGCTACAAGGGGTCCCAAAACCGTGCGACACTCGCAGGGACTTGCATAGAGTTGATAGGCGTGGAAACAATCTTGTGATTTGAAGCGACCTCCATTAACAATACATTGCACTTTGGGGACAACGGCGGAACTTACTGGCCGGGGGGATACCAAGCTTTCACGTTATGCATTACATTACCAATACATTGCATTTTGGGGACAACGGCGGAACTTACTCGCGTGGTAAGATTTACATTTTCAATTTATTATTTCTAGTTTTTTTTTTTTAAAAAAAAACTTCAATTTATTAACTTATGTCTCATACTTATTTTTTTGCTATAAAAATAGGTGCAGAACCTTCAACGTATGCATGTCACTACTGAGGAGGAGGAGGAGCATATGTCGTGGCCGCAACAAGCTAAGCTGCAGAGGTTGATTAGACACACGCTCGCGGGCGATAGGGAGCAACAACGACTTGAGGCTGCAGCACCTCTAGCACTGGTAGATCGCGTACAGGGGTAGAACCTCATCAGCGTCGTGTTAGACGTCGTAGCGAGTTCACTTGCAGTGACTCCTACAGCAGCAGATAACTGCTGTAATCCCACCTACACCTAGAAACTGAAACTGAAACTGCAACTGAAACTGAATCCAAGCCAAACCAAATCCAAATGAAAAACAATGTAATATTAAAACAACAAACAACACAAATGCTTAAACCCTAATTAAACTAAACTTGCTACATGATATAGCGAGTTTCAACGGTAACATGTTGAACTCGCTACACGGTGTAGCGAGTTCTAAAAAGTTGATCATTTTGAAAAATAGTTTCAAATGTGAGTTATTTTGGAATTTATATTTTTAAAATGAAATTATTTGAGAAAAAAAATCCATATTTGTCCCTCTGATTCCAATTTAAATGTTGTTTTTCACAAATATTAAAAAAGACAATTATTAATATCACTTCTATATATATAATGACTCACATAGAGCAATTGAGCTGACTTATTTTCCCTCCAAAAATTTTATCTAGACAAAATAGAGACTAAATACATTTTCAAGCTTTCATTAAATAGCTTTATTGAATACCTTCATTTAATAAAGTATACTCATTAATATGCATATTTTAAACTATTTTTTAAGTTTAATAAAAGATAAACCAAATTAACACAAATTGAAAATGAAGTTTCAATTCCGGTCAATTTGTATTTACACCACATTTTAATGTTCATAATTTTATACCTAAGTAATTTAAAAAAATGCTTTCTTCGAAATAGTTTTTTAACAATGCGTTTAACGTACGGATGTATCGCTAGTTATAAATAAAGTATCAAACAACCCTCATTAACTCTCTCTCTCTCTCTCTTTCTCTCTTTCTCTCTCTCTCTCTCATCTTACATTAGATATACTCAAAAAGTATAATTAATGACATGGAACAAGTTCAAATAATGGGTAAATTTGGATTTTTGCCCTAAAACGACATGTATTTAGGATTAAATTTTTAGTTGTAAAACGATATTT
Organism: Adenophora triphylla var. japonica; assembly: GCA_022495995.1. NCBI lineage: Eukaryota > Viridiplantae > Streptophyta > Magnoliopsida > Asterales > Campanulaceae > Adenophora > Adenophora triphylla. Next base: position 95,058 of record JAFEMH010006419.1, read on the forward strand.
ATTTTGGACCGTAGGGTGTACCTGTATGATGATCATTAATTGAATCTTTCACAATGATAAAAAGCTTTCACGAGTTAAGAAAAAAAAAAACACTAAAAAGTTATTAAAAAGCTCACATTGTGGGTGATATAATATAAATTTAATATTGATTAATGTACTAAATATTAAAATTTATTTTGGATATGTGAAACTCCCAATTCTACATTGATTTAACGAAATAGTTTTTGGTTGTAAAAGATAATGTTCAATTCTAATGCTATTGATCACCAATATCGTAAATGGATTTTTGGGTTGGGTATGTGATAAGTCAAGTATACCAATTTTTTGTGCTTTGTGTTTTCGCCAGTGTTTGGGGCTCATGTAACCTACGGGTGTTCACGGTCTGAATTGGACCGAATTTTATTAAAATTTTAAAAAAATAGGATCAGATCAATTGTTCGATTCTGCCTAAATTCAGGATCAGGACCAGACCATTACATTACAGGACCGGTCACATTGGTCCGGTTTCAATGGTTCGATCCATGTCCGGTTCCATCGGTTCCACAAGTTACACTACTATATATTTTTTTAAAGATAAAACATGCAACAACTATTTTTTTCATGAAACTAAAATATAGTACAGTTACATAAATAAAATTCAAATAAAAATATTCAGACATACAGCAAAATAACTGAAATAGAGGAACAAAGTTCAAATAAAAAGAGAAAAACATAAACATGATTCAGACCCTAATAACTAAATTCATATGCAAAATTGTAAGAAATTGAAAATACGAGTAGATTGGAGGTAGAGATCGAAAAAATAACATCAAAATCTCATTAAATCATTATCTTTTATTGGAGATTTGAGAGGCAAAATAACAAAGTAATGATGTTCTGCAATCTCGCACGAAAAAACAGATCTGCATCGTAGATTAATTACTTCTGTTACAGCTGCGCCGTTGATAGAGATCGACGGTGGTGCCGTGGTTGGACAGCTGAGTCGAAATCAGGGCGCCACCATGGAAAATCAATTTGATTTCTAGGATTGATAATTGAGATGAGAGAAAGACGAGAGAGGGGAAAAGCGTAGAGAGAGAGGGATAGAAAATCAAACGGCGGAAATGAAAGAGATATGATAGGGTTAGGGTTTTAGTAAACTTCTAATGTCGCTGGATTGGATAAGGTCACATCAAATTTTTTTATTTTTTTTTCGAAATTAGGAATTTGAAATTATGAATAAATAAATATATATATATATATTATACATAATATATACATAATCGGTCCGGTCCGGGTTCGATCCAGGACCATATATATTTTTTCAAAAATCAGGACCAACTCAAATAATCGGTTCCATATAAATTTGGGACCAGAACCAAACAAATTCTATTGGATTGGTCCGATTTTCATTGGTCTGATCCGATTCTATCGATCCGGTCCAATTCATCGATTTTTTTGTTCAGCCCTAATGTAACCGATCGAATTTTCAAGTTCAAATTGTTGGTGGTTACGTAGCAGCAGATTGAATTTTCGGATTCGGATCATTGCATAACATGTGCCCAATACAACAAAGTGTCAATTACCAATTGAGGACTCAACTACGATCTTTTTTACTCCTGTGTATGCATCAACGTAGTTGTAACTGATGGACCTGTACGGGTAGTATGGTCAATATCTACATCCAAAACCATAGGCTCTTGCCCACCTTTACCTCCTGTTTTCTCCAAAAACATTGGGCACTCTTCTCTTTTCTCTTCTCTAGTCCGTCTATATATAATCATTTCAAAATCATAATCAAAATCAGTCAAAGTATATCTCAGATTACTCACTGAAGATCACAAGTCAAAAGAAGAAGATTATATATTGAAATATGAGTTCAGTAAGGAAAGTGTCGTGGATGGTGGCAGCAAGCGTTGGACTGGTGGAGGCACTTAAAGATCAAGGCTATGCCCGGTGGAATTACCCGATTCGGTCCCTCCACAGCCATGCCAAGTCCAATCTCCGGTCATTTTCTCAAACCAAAGTGCTATCTTCTCCGGCAGCAGCAGAGATGGTTTCAAGAAATAGTGCTAAAGAAGAAAAACTAAAGCAATCGGAGGAGTCATTGAAGAAAGTTATGTACTTGAGCTGTTGGGGTCCCAACTAATTATCTTCTCAATGTAGTCAGCATATATATGTCATCTGTATAATTTTGTAGATAATCAGGGGTTTCACTTTTTTGATCCCTTGTTTCCCGGAAACTCTGTGAAAGTATAATTATGTTAGAAGAATCTTCCAAGCTTTTTCTTCAATTTTGACTCCTATTTTTCCCTTTAGTTTCTCTGTATCTTATATGTAGCCTTGATTTGGAGGAAGCTCAAAGGTTTTCCTAAATAATGTCGAGTTTCTAAAAATATTAAGAGTTTGAGTACAATTTTAGCAATGTACAAAAAATGTACAATTTTACAAAAATGTGAAACAAGTAAAACACCATGGTATGCCCATCAAAAACTTTTACACTTTAAATTAATATTCCTAGTTGACATTGTAGTATTTATAATATTTCCTCAAATCATATAATAAATGTCACGTTTAATTTGTCAATGACTTTAATAAATTTATCAATGATTTTAATAAATGTGTTTTACTGAATTTTTTCTCAAATAATCACTTTTTACTTTTTTATTTATCAAAATGACTTACTGTTCAAAGTATTGCTCAGAATGTCCATTTTTTTGAAACTCGCTACACGGAATTTTTTTGAAACTCGCTACACCGTGTAGCGAGTTTGACTTGGGACTGGTCAAACTCGCTATACCTTGTAGCGAGTTTAGGGTAATTAAGTTTGACGGTTGGGAATTAAATTAGGGCAATTAATTAACATAAACTCGCTACACGGTGTAGCGAGTTTGGTCAAACCAAATTAAACTCGCTACACAGTGTAGCGAGTTATTTAAATTCAAAATCCCTACAAAACAGTCTTCTTCAAACCCAACAAAACAAACCCTTTTCTTTCTTTCTCAGTCCATCTCTCCCTTTTCTTTCTTTCTCAGTCCATCTCTCATCTATCTCTCTCAAATCTAATTCATCTCTCTCAATCCAAGATTTATAAATATCAAAATGGATCCATCAAAACCCCGTTGGTATCGTGGACGACAACCTCTTCCTGGTCATCCGATCAAACCTCCAATTGTCAATCTAATCTCTCTCAAATCTAACGAGAGTTTGAATCTCCACCGCCTCAAATCGAACGAGAGTTAGAATCTCCACCGCCTCATAACCTTGCTGGTCCCGCTGGTGTCGCACAGTCCGCCGTGCATCGGCATCACACCGGAAAAGCTCATGTCTCTCAGGGACCCCCCCCTCAGTCGACCCAAGAGGCCATACGTAGAAAGCTTGAAGAGCCGGTGGAGGATGAAGATTTCCAGGCCAAAGCTTGGCTTTCTGCAATGGACTATCTCACTGCAGAGGGTACTTATTATCCGTTGAGAATGATCAAGGAGAAATGCAAACAACATGACAGGGTGGAACATGTATAATATTTTACATTAATTATAGTTAAGGTTGAAATTTACAAATAATTGGTCATTATATTTTTGTTCTATTAGGTTGTTATTGTTTTCAAGGAGTGCACATCAACTGGTCATGGCTCTGTGCATGTGACTTTGAAGGATCCTACTGACACAATTGAAGCTTACATTGCTGACAAAGTGCTTAAGGAAAGTGAGGGCGGAAGTGACATAGGTGTTGGTGCTGTTCTTATACTTACTCAGGTATGAAATATTTTTCTTAACATTACACTCCCTAAGGATATATTCCTTAACATTTTGTTCTAAATGTTTTGTTTTGTTGATCTATTAGGTTGCTAATTGGGCCGTCTCACGCTCAAAAAAACTACTTAACATTATAATTTCCAATGTTTCTAAGGTCTTTCCTAAGGATTATTAATTTCATCTTTGGACATGTAATATTTGAATTTCTGTCGAATTTAATATGTACCTGAATTTATGTAATATTTTTCTATGTGATCAGGATGTGATCACTGAATTTTTTGGATTTATGTTATATTTTCTATGTGACCGGGATGTGGTCACTGAATTTATTTATGTAATATTTTCCTATGTGACCGGGATATGGCCACTAACTTGACAATATTTATTTTTTGTGATGTTATTTTAGTTTTTTTAAATTATTTTGTACAGTTTGTGTTTGGTTTTGTTGCAATTATTCATGACATATTTTTTTTAACACATAAAAAAAATTTGAAACAAAAACTTAATTCAGCAACATGTCATCATCTGTTTTAAAACATGTAAAAAAATATCTAAAAAAAAATAATTCAGCAACATGTCATTATTTTTATAACACATGTAAAAAAAATTTTGATGTTAGTACGAAGCTATTTTGAGCAATAATTTGAAGCTGATTTAATTGTCCAAATTAAAATTTAAAAGTTGTTATTGTTACACCATTATATGTACTACAAGTAACAATTTTTAGATATTCATTATGATAACTAAATTAACCTATATTTATTGCTCAAAATACCTTCGCGAACGAAAAAAAAATGAAAATAAGAAATGTTGAAACGAATGAATTTATTGGGGGACAATCTCTGGCTTAAACTCGCTACACCGTGTAGCGAGTTTCATTAAAGTTGAAATCGCTACACGGTGTAGCGATTTTTATTGAACTTTAGTAAAAGTCGCTACACGGTGTAGCGAGTTTAAGTCAGAGAAAGCACTTTCCAGCTACAAAGTTCAATTTTCAAAACCCGTGAGTAAATGAATTCACGTGAATGTAACCCCTTTCTCTCAGCTTTCTCTCTTTCTCTCAGCTTTCTCTCTTTCTCTCAATCACCTTTCTCTCAATCATCTTTCTTCAAAATAAAACTTCTTTACATCATTTTATTTCATCAGAATTGTTGAAGATCAAGAATTAAGGTAAATTAACATCATCTTAATCATTGTTTTCACTTGTGTTTAGATATAAAATTTAATTATTTAACTGTGTTTTATTATATTGTAGATATAAATGTTAGAGTTTTGTTATGTAGGTTTTAACACTTTAATTTCGTAATGTAGGGTTAAAGATGAACGGGGGTCCAATCATTTTTATGTGTTATTGGGGAGGTGATGATGAACAACCATTTGATGGTCCTCATTTCAAAAAAGAGCCTTGCATTGAAGCTTTCTCTCATTGTCGGCCAGTCATTTCTGTGGATGGAACATTTATGCATGGTAGATATAAAGGGGTAATACTGATTTCCATGGGTGTTGACGCCCAGGACAATATACTTCCGCTTGCATTTGCCGTTGTTGAAAAGGAGGACTCAGAGAATCGGCGTTGGTTCTTATACTGGTTTGCAAGCATATTATCAAGAGTCGTGAAGTATGCTTGATATCGACCGTCATTGGGGCATTCGAAGGCGTAGGCCGAAGATACGTGGTGGCCAAACGTGCATCATCGATATTGCTTGAGACATATGCGAGCAAATTTCTTGGAAAAGCATAGAGGGGAAGGGTTGAAGTATCTGTTTTGGAGAGCGGGTAGAGCAACTCAAGATAGAAAATTGAAATCTATCTTAGAGAGTATCTGTGGAATTAAGCCCGAGGCAATTGTATGGTTTCAGAATTTGGATGCCAAAAAATGGACATTGGCACACGATGGTGGTTACAGGTATGGCATCATGACTACCAACATGTCTGAGGTTTTCAATGGTGTGATGAAGGGAGCTCGTGGGATGCCAATCACAGCAATTGTTGAAACTGCCTTCTACCGTTGTGTGGAGTACTTCAAGTACGACATGGATTTTCAATTAATGCCTTAGGAGGTAATCCTGATAACCCTAACATCAATCCCTACACCAATTCAGCCAGAAAGTCAATTATCACTACTTGAAGAACACCGCAAAAGGGGCAACACATCAGGTCAGGAGGTTCAACAATCACGAAATGGGGGTGTATCAAGTGACAATCGCACGTCAGGGTGATCACGGAGGAAATATACAGATTGTCCGACTTAATGAGCGTACCTGCACATGTGGTAAATGGGTTGCCTATCACATGCCTTGTTCCCATCTTCTTGCTTGTTGTTCTGCACAAAATTTTGATGGTCGAGATTTCGTTTCTCGATATTACACCGTTGGGGAATACTAGAAGACATGGAAGGGAACATTCGAACCAATCGAGCATGAGGACTATTGGGGTGTGGATGGATTGGAGCAGTATCCTCAGCGAGGTCACTAAAGTGTGGGAAACGGAGGGTAATCCACCTGAGCTTCAGAATACTCCCATCTATATCTCCGTCACCAGGGACAGCCCCTAAATACTCCTGACATGCAGCCCGCCAGTCTATATGTGCTGGAAACCCAGCATCAGTAACAGCATCCCCATCAATCGGCAACCCGTAAATCATGCCGATATCCTGTAGGGTGATCGTCATCTCACCAACCGGGAGATGGAATGTATGGGTCTCCGGACGCCATCTCTCGATCAGAGCCTCCAGCAACGCAAAATCATACTGTACTCTACCTATATAGTGTACTCCGCTAAATTCGCACTCCGCCAGTCTCAACAATATCACATGAGCTAATTCACCTGGCAAGGCAGCACCATGACGAAAATGGAGGGGACTAGAAACCTGCAACCCGGCCCAAATATACCTAGCCTTATGCTCCTCATGCCGGGTCAGAACAGAGGCATCGATAGGCCCGGGATCAATGAAAGCTTCCATCTATTTATTTCAATATCAAGGTTGGTTATTGTTCTACTAGGCAAGGAAATAAATAAGAGAATACAAAAGTGTAATTACTAGTACGTGGCATTGTAATCCAAAGTTATCCCACACTTCCAAGAAGTGCATGTGGGGAAGGTCTTGATTTCCAGCCTATATACTAAGTAATACTTCAAGAGTAATCCTCATGCGATTTTGAAAAATAGCATGCAGTTTTTTTTAAAAAAAAATAAAAATTTGAACAATAAATCATATTTTAAGGGTTTGGGGTAGATCTATCTGATTTAGGATTTAGGATTTGGGGTATAAGTATATGAGATTTGGGATGTTGTTATAGGTATATTAATATTTCTTAAAAGTTTAATTTATTTTGTTGTTTTTAGTATTCACACTAATTATACAATTGTTAATATTATAACTGTGTATTATTTTAACAAGTATTATTAATTAAGTCTTTTTTTCAGTAATTAATAATCATTATTATTACTTTTTTATTACTTAAAAGTCATTTTATATAAGGACGAAAAAAAAAATCATTCTACATAAGAAAATTAATTAATAATTTTCTATAAAAAATTTGTTAATTAGTGAATCATTTTTGAGACGGAGGAAGGTATATAAATCCTAAATTGCAAGTAAACTAATATATTTCTACAATGTCATCAAAAAAATCAAAAAAAATCCTAAATTGCAAGTAAACTAATATAGTTCTATCATTTTTGAGACGGAGGAAGGTATATAAAGTAT
>JAFEMH010006419.1:107500-124477 GCA_022495995.1 Adenophora triphylla var. japonica
TAGTGTATAGTGTATAGGGTATAGGGTATAGGGTATAGTGTATAGTGTATAGGGTATAGTGTATAGTGTATAATGTATAGGGTATAGGGTATAGGGTATAGGTAGTGGCATAGTGTATAGTGGTATATGTGGCATATGGTATACATATAGGGTATAGATATATAAACAGTATATTGTATAGTGTATATAGAGTATAGGGTATAGGGTATAGGGTATAGGGTATAGGGTATAGGGTATAGTGTATAGTGTATAGTGTATAGTATAGTGTATAGTGTATAGTGTATAGTGTATAGGGTATATGGTATAGTGGTATGTGGTATGTATAGTATATAAACGTATATCAGATAGTGTATGTGAGTATAGGATATAGGGTATAGGGTATAGGGTATAGTGTATAGTGTATAGTGTATAGTGTATATATAGGGTATAGTGTATAGTGTATAATAGGGTATAGGGTATAGGTATAGGTATAACAGATAGTGGCATAGTATAGTATATAGTGTATATTGTATAGTGTATAGAGTATAGGGTATAGGTATAGGGTATAGTGTATAGGGTATAGGGTATAGTGTATAGGGTATAGTGTATAGGGTATAGGGTATATGGTATAATGTATAGTGTATAGTGTACGTATATATAGGATATTAGGTTTAGGGTTTAGAATTTATTTATTTTTTCAAAAATAATATTTATTGACTCATATTTATTTTTTTGAGAGTAATTTAAAATAACTTTCATATTTTATATAAATAAAAATAATGATATTTATTAAATTAAAATTAATAAATATTTATGATTTATTTATTTTTTCAAAATTATAATAAAAACAATTATATTTATTAATAATATAAGTGAAATTTCCGTCGCCGAGTTTAAAATCGCGGCGGAAATTTCCGTCTAAGGGTGAGTGCCACGTCATCGATCCATGTGACGTACGTATAGGTTAGCGTCGGATTTATCGCGACGGAATATTCCGCCGCTAAATATTAATTATACCGTCGGAATTTAATTTCCGCCGCTATAATTAATATTTAGCGGCGGAATATTCCGTCGTTGGGGGAAATTATAAATACTGATTTTATCCCTCAGAAATCAATTACGCCATTTCCCTCTCTCTCTCTTACCGCTTTCTCTCTCTTCCCGCCATCTCTCTGCGACCTAGAGAAAGAAGAAGAAGAAGCTCACGCCGCCGCCGTTCGGTCCACCTCTCCGCGTCTCCGTCCCGTCTCGAGTTTGTCTGGGCCTGATCGTCTCCGTCCGTCTGCCTCCTTCCACCGTGTTTCTCTCTCTTCTCTGTACTCAACCAGGTAATTCGATTCCCCTTCTTAATCGATTTCTATATCTTGTGTGTTGGATAAATTGGTTACAATATCTTTTTTGTATTAGTTGTTTTTCCGTGAAATTGATTCCCGTAAAATCCTTCTTTTTTGAGATCCCATTTTGCAACCGTGAGATTTATCGGGAGATCAAAGTATCAGACAACAAGGGTTTTTGAAATTGGTACCTCTCCATTCTGTTTTTTCCCCCAATGTTTATGCTCTGTGTGTCTCTAGGGTTTCAGTTTTCTCTTGTGTATGTTTTCTGCAGCTTTGTTCATTTTATGCACACACTCAAATAATATGGATTATGAGCTCTTTGTCAGCTGAAAGATAAGCTCAGTTTATTAGAAGTGAAAGATAAGATCAATTTATTGGGTGAGAAGGAGGAGAGGATGGAAAATTGGTCGGATCTATTGGACATTGCTGATCGGAAATTGTTTTTATCTACCTCTAATATTTATGGTTGTTAGTCTTTTAGTTATGATAGTTAATCGAATCAATGTTTGAGAGTGGATTTGGTAAGGGATATGAAATGGGTTTCTCTTGTAGAGGTTGAAGAAAAAGGTATATTGGTCATTTTAATACACCCATTTATGACAACAGGTCAGGTTTAGGGCAGGTTTGGCGATGGAGATGGCGGTGGGTTGATGGCGGAGGAGATGGCGGTGGGTTGATGGTGGTGGAGATGTTTAATTTATGAAAATATTTTCTTATTGAAAAAGAATTAAATAAAGAATTCATTAAAAAATATAATGTAAATAAAAAAGTATTTTATTTTTGAAACATAAAAAGTATTTTTGTAACAAAAAAAAATTGTAATAAAATGCAATGTAATATAGTAAAGCATCCTAAGATTTTAATTATTTTATGATTTTTTTATTTCATTTTACAATTTTTTTATCATTTATTTTAACAAAATGGGAGGTAAAATAAACAATTATTGAACTTTATGGGTATGAAATACAATTTTCAAAGAAGCTCGTTAGATGGATAATCAGTAATATATTGTCGATGTAGTGTAATTGCTCTTGGTAACTCCGGTCTTTTACCGTGACACATCTCTTTTTATTTTTCTCGCTTTTTAATTCCTGTTTTCTATATGTTTTGAATCTTGGATCAGTAGAATACATGCATTGCTTATGATGGATATAGTTGGACATTTTTCTTTCATTGATTCGTACTCTCCGATGGAAATAGTCTTGGTATTAAGATTCTCGACCCCACCCTTTGTGCTAGGTCAAGTATACTTGCATATAAGAGAGGTGTGTGTCTCGAAAGCCAAGACTATTAGGACAATTTATTTTTGTTGAAAGAACCGAAATGTATGAAGTGCAAACCCAACCGTGAAATGATTACGAATTGGAAATTCAGTATGTGGTTTCATTATCCAAGTGTAGAAGTGGTTAAGCATATATTTTCTTTTATATGTTAATGTTGTTTAGAAAAACAGTCAGTATGTGGTTTCTAGCTAGGTGATAATAGTGGAAGTGAAAAGGGACAACCATTTTACTTCTTGTGCTAGTTGTGTATGATCAATGGCGGTGGTGCTACGTTATTAGGACAAACAACACTAACCTCCTCCATTGCTATTTAATATTTAGACTTTGATAATATTTGCTCCGTCCCATTTCTTAAAGACTCTTAATGATCTCACCATATTGCATCTTGAATCGAAGTGTGAATTAGACTCTTAATGATCTCACCAAAAATAACAATCACACGGAACTAATTAGGCTCATCAAATTAACTTACTTCCGTTGTAGTGGTGGACTCCAACCTTGGCAAGCATAGCATAGTACTCAATGGAGTATGATTTCTGTTCAGAGGTAACACTAATGGGAGGAATTAGACAAGGTGTAAACTTAGTATTATTTGCTTCAGTTACAAACAAATAAGTAAGAAAATTGTGGATGAAATAGTTTAGGAACATCTAGTTCTAGATCTCATTTTGGGGCGATTGACGGCATCGCGGACGGTGATTATGTCGCCTACGTTTGAGCGCCTGATATCAATCCTGGTACCCCTAGATGCACCTTATATGAAACAAATTAGGATACAGTTTCTGTATCCTAGTTTGTTACATATTTAGTAATATTAACGAATAGAAGAAAACATATGTTAGTAATATTAACGAATAGAAGAAAACATATGCCACTATAAAGAAAACGATAAATAACCGTACTCATAATCAAATATGTAACATGTTATATTTAGTAAACATAACATGTTACATATTTAGTAAACATAACATGTTATATTTAGTAAACATAACATGTTACATATGGAGTGGAAAATCTCAAGTTTTTTGCACAAGCATTAGGTCCAAAGATTGAAACTTTGAAAGTAGATTTAGCAATTAATCAGAAAACAAGAAAATCCCCAACTTCAGTTTGTAGAAGATACAAAAACTGGAGTTGGGGATTTTCTTGTTTTCTGATTAATTATAATAGTAAATCTACTTTTAAATTTTCAATCTTTGGGCCAAATGCTTGTGCAAAAGACTTGATATTTTCCACTCCAAATTTCATTATAAATGTAAACCCTCTCTCTCTCTACCCCTCTCTATTTTGTTAATTTTGTGGTGGTGGTGGTAGTAGTAGTAGTGATGGTGGTAGTGGGATTCTTTAGATGCACCTTAGGGTATTGTGGTTGGTGGTTAACATCTTAAAATATAAATAAGATGAGAACCTTTCTCACCCACAGCTATCAAAATCCGTCCATCTTTGATCAAACAGTCGAGAACTTGTTTGCTCTGTCTTTCTTGGTCTAAGATGAGATAGGGTTTTGATAGTTGTGGATGAGAACGACTCTCATTTTGTTTATAAATGTTAATTTAATTCATCATTGTAAAATTATATATTTTACAACAAAAAATTAAATATTAATATTTAAAATTATTCACAATAGTAATAATTTAGGTCTATCTAATTTTCAAGTCTTTTAAAGTCAAAGGGGGAGGAAGGGGGGGTGAATGTCTCAATAATGTAACATATTCAACTGCATACTACCTTAGTGGTTCTAGATCCCATTTTGGGGCGATTGACGGCATCGCGGACGGTGATGTATATCGCCTACGTTTGAGCGCCTGATATCAATCCTGGCACCCTAGATGCACCTTATATGAAACAAACTAGGATACAGTTTCTGTATCCTAGTTTGTTACATATTTAGTAATATTAACGAATAGAAGAAAACATATGTTAGTAATATTAACTAATAGAAGAAAACATATGCCACTATAAAGAAAACGATAAATAACCGTACTCATAATCAAATATGTAACATGTTATATTTAGTAAACATAACATGTTACATATTTAGTAAACATAACATGTTACATATGCAACAATTAGATAAGTATTTAAATATCTAATTTTCAAGTCTTTTAAAGTCAAAGGGGGAGGAAGGGGGTGAATGTATCAATAATGTAACATATTCAACCGCACACTACCTTAGTGGTTCTAGATCCCATTTTGGGGCGATTGACGGCATCGCGGACGGTGATGTAATATCGCCTACGTTTGAGCGCCTGATATCAATCCTGGCACCCTAGATGCACCTTAGGTATTGTGGTATAGTGTATAACATCTTAAAATATAAATAAGATGAGAGCCTTTCTCACCCACAACTATCAAAATCCGTCCATCTTTGATCAAGAAAGATAGAGCAAATAAGCTTGTCATTGAGCAAAGGATTTTCTGCTTAATAAGAGTTTTTCCAGCTTCACTGCTCCTCTTCTCTCTAAGGATCTCAAACATCACAAACCATGTTTGTCAAGCTGTTCTGCTTTATTTCTTCACTGGTAGACATACAAGTAAAAACAAGGTAACAAAGATAACACCAAAGGAAGAGAAAACAAAACTTTCCTCCAATTTTTTTAATCTTCACCTTCCATTTACTGAGATCTCGACAGTATCTTCATGAGCTTGAAAGCCGGGCGGTGTTGCCCTCAATCTCACGGTTGCTTCGCATGTGCAACCGTGAGATTGAGGGCAACACCGCCGCCTTTCAAGCTCATGAGGAAGATTCTCGCAATCGTGATCTTGGGTAAATGGAAGGTGGAGATTGAAAAATTGGAGGAAAGTTCTGCTTCTCTTCACTGGTGTTATACTGTTACCTTGTTTTTACTTGTGACCGTATAACACCAGTGAAGAGTAAAACAGGCACTGTCAAGACATGGCTGTGATGTTTGAGATTCTTAGAGAGGAGGACAGTGAAACTGGAAAAACCTATATTAAATGTAAAATCCTTTGCTCAAACCTGTCGAGAACTTGTTTGCCTCGTTTCCGTCTTTCTTGGTCTAAGCCGAGATAGGGTTTTGATAGTCAGTGATGATAACGACTCTCATCTTGTTTATAAATGTTAATTTAATTCATCATTGTAAAATTATATATTTTACAACAAAGAATTAAATATTAATATTTAAAATTATTCACAATAGTAATAATTTAGGTCTATGCAAAAGCCGAAATTTCTTTATTTTCGATTATAAAGCAAGTAGACAAAGTGATATTTGCATTTCATATAATCATGCATTTCGACGGGATAGGTTTATCAAACATGCACTTAAAGGACAGAGTAGGTGGTTAGGTAGGGACACCATTATCCTTTAGTTTAGTTTGAACTAGAGCTCAAGATTTGTTGATACTAAGAAGCCAACCCCAATTCTAAACCTAATTTTAAATATTAACAATTTACAATTATTCACAATATTAATAGGTAAAAAGTCCCAAAGCAGCCCCAATTTAAGGCAAAGATGGAGCATTACAATGGAGAAATTGTTTCCCGAGAGTATCAATTTCAACAAGACATTCTTGAACTCTCGCGCTTTCACCAAAAACAACACCTAAACTTATTGACAGTGAGGTATAGCATGCCATGCATCCGGTCTCTAAAAGATTGGAAGATTGATTGGGATCCGCTCCGAGCCGCTTCGTGCTTTTGGGATTCTGAGCGACATGTGTTCACCCTATCGTACAAACGATCCGATGCCAACGATGGAGGATTTTCGAGCACCGATCGCGTGTGGCCGAGTCGAGGACTCGTGGCATTTCCTCGAGACGCACGATCGCCACGCAGCAACTATCTCGAATTCTTGGGATTATCGCCAGACCGGGTATCGGGCATTGTCGTTGACGATAGATTCATAGACTTGACTCATATAGCCGTATTGAGTCTGACCAGCCCCTGACCGTTTGATCTATCCACTTCCTTAGATATATTCATGTTGCTCATTCCGTCTCGCGCACTACTTCGCGGCTACATCGGAGTGTGTCCAGCCTACGCCGTTAGGAGATCATCGTGCGCCGAGAGGTGATCGAGGAGTTGACATCCGGCATATTCAATCCGGACAGGAGCGATGGACATCATTCCACCGTTGCTAGCGGAGACATACCACGGCATTGATAGATTAGCCTGAGGATCCGAGTACATTGGTTCAGCAAATTCTGCATTACTATCATTGTGGCCGTATGAGAGATTTCGCTTGATCTCGCCACCGCGTAGGGGCAAACGGCATTACCTTGGGTGACTAGACGCAGATATTGAGGGATGCCGCTACCGAGAGTTGGCATAGGAGGCTGGCCTTGGCCCGATATGAGACCGCAAACCCGTACTATTGGATTCCGGCATGGGGATTGCGTACTATGAGAGATATTCAGACGGGCCGCTATTGTCCGACTTCCGTGACTACATGTATCATCCTTTTGCATTCCATCTCTAGTGAGCGTGACAAGACGGATACCCGCAAAGCAGTAATCATCTGACTTTGAGAGAGCAAATGACGACTAATACAATGCCGATGATTATGACTCGAGCCTCGTACTACACATTTCTTTGCGCAGCATTTCTAGAGGGCTTTCTTCCGATACGACCACTACTCCGTCGTACTAGAGGTAGCACATTTCCGACCACCGAGTATCCGACATGGTACGAGGAGCAAAGCAAGGTCCCGTACACTGATGATAGAGGCTCGACGCCGAGAGTGTTTTGGGGCGTACTATTCTTCCAGCCTGACATTAAGAGACATAGAGGCCAAGAGCAACCCCGATGAAATCACCGGCGACATTGCAACAGACATGAGAGACTCCGGGAGATTCTGAGAGCCGCTTTGAGAAATGATCCCGAAGTGATAGCTCGCAGGAGGCCTCGAGGCAGAAAGAGCAAGACCGAGAGCTACCGCATCGATTGATCCACCGGCTCACACGATACCCGAGCCAGACGAGGTCGACCGACTTTTTCAACATACCTAGACCAAAGACCTCCTGGGACCGAGGCGGAGGAAGAGTAGAGATTCGAGTTCGGGAGCGGGAACGAGTTCCTAGACACTTTAAGAAGACCTCGTTAATATATTGTTAAATATGAGTTAGAAGCTTTATATTTATTTTAAGAAGATCTCGTGTTGCTTTTAAGTTTGTAATTCAAATTTAGGGAATGATAATACGTTAATTACTTCTAAACCGTTAATATATTATGAAATCCAATAATTATTAACATCCCAATTTTGTTTCATCCGTCGATTAAATTGAGTGTACGTATAATATATGGATTGCAATGCAGAGTGATGTCTCGTTAACGATGATCGTAGTTGGATGTACAAGCGAAAGTTGCCGAATCATAGCGGTATCAATCCCGAGTTTTATAGAGGGTCAAGGGGTTTATTGAATTTGCTCAATCAAATAAAACCACTACATGGATAAGGATGGTAAGATTAGGTGTCCATGCGAAAAGTGTTGTAATGTCAAGTATCTAAGCTTGATCGAGACTCGTAAACATCTTTTGCGTAACGGGTTTGAAGTTGGGTACAAACGGTGGACCCGTCATGGTGAGCCGAGATTGCGCACAAATGTTGCGAATAATCCCCGAGAATATTCATGTACCTCCCGAACCCGAACCTATTATTCAGACAATGAAGAACCACCTTTGAATATGGAAGATATGGTTAGAGATGCAAATGGTCCTTCCTTCGATTGGTCGAGAACCAACAAAGAAGAACCAACCCCTCGCACCCAAGAAATTTATTGATGCTATGGACTCGCAAAAGAGAAGGTCTATCCAGTTGCGAGATCGCGTGTGTTGGAGGCCGTGGCCGAGCTCCTTAACATAAAGGCCGATTGCAATATTAGCCATTCGCTATAATCGTATCATGAAAGCAATTAAGCGGATGTTGCCGAAAGAGAATAAGATGGTTACAAACTTTTATGAGACAAAGAAGTTGGTCATGGGACAATTGGGCTATGTTATGAAAAGATTGATGCGTGTAAGAATGACTCGCATGCTATTCTACAAGGAAGATTCACGTAAGACAGAGTGTTCAATTTGCGGACAAAGTAGATATAAGCCAAATCGGAGGGGGAGTTCAAAACACAAGAAAACAGACCACATAAGCAGCTAAGCGTTACATGCCGTTGATTCCAAGACCGCAATGCCTCTACGCGTCTAAATCTACCGCAGAGGCAATGCGTTGGCATAAGGAAAGTTTGCGTGAAGAGGGTGTGTTGATTCATCCCAGATGGGGAGGCATGGAAACACTTTGATGAGACTTATCCCGACTTTCAAGGCCTCAAGCAAGAAATATACTATGCATTTGCTCCGATGGTTTCAATCCGTTTGGTCCCGGGGCAAAATCTTACTCTTGTTGGCCTAAGTTATAGCCACCGTCTACAATCTTTCCGCCCCCGGTTGTGTATGAGTGATCCCTACATGTTCTTGTCGTTATTCATCCCCGCCCAAATGTACTCGGGAGGAACATTGACGTCTATCTCCGACCTTGATGGACGAATTGAAGCCTTGGGAGGATGGGGTCGAAACGTGGGATGCTTTCAAGCGAGAGAATTTCAAAGCATGAAGGCTGCGTTGATGTGGACGCTAATGACTTCCCCGCATATGGGATGTTATCGGGTTGGAGCACCCACGGAAGTTGGCCTCGTCCGTATTGTATGAGTGACACAAAGTCTTTCACGCTCACGCACTCGGAAAACCATGTTGGTTCGATTGCCATAGACAATTTCTTCCGGAGGACCACCCATTCAGACCCGTAAGAATGCGTTTAAAAAGAACAAGATTGACCATGATGAGGCCCCGATTCGTTTAAGTGGTGACACGGTCTATGAGAAGGTATCTACATTGCCCGATCCTCGGTGGGGAAAAAGTTTTCGAAGACCAAAATACAAGGGTTTGGGACTACCCATAACCGGATCAAGAGGAGTATATTTTGGGAGCCGCCATACCGGAAAACAAATCTCATTCGACATAACCTTGACGTGATGCACATTGAGAAGAATGTATTCGATAATGTTTTTAACACATTGATGGATTTCAAGAGAACAACTAAAGACAACGAAAAGCTCGAAAGGACCTTAAGGAAATCTGTAAGCGGCCGGCCTTAGACTTGGTATACGTCAATGGTAAACCAGTTAGACCGATGGCTCAATACGTGCTTACAAAGGAAAAGAAGCTCCTCCTCCCGAAATGGCTCAAGGATTTAAGGCTTCCAGATGGTTACGCGTCTAACATTGGTAATCGTGTCAATGTAGAGGAGGGGAAAGTGCAGTGGCTCAAGAGTCACGATTGCCACGTTTTGGCCGGATAGGCTACTTCCGATTGCTCTCGGGGGTCTCTTGCCCGACAATATCTCGGGGTGGCGTTACAGAGTTAAGCGAAGTTTTTCCGAGCGTTAACATCGACCACACCGCGTGTTGATCACATGAAAAGCTTCGAGGAGAGCATCGTAGTGACTTTGTGCAAACTTGAGAAGATATTTCCTCCTTCATTCTTTGATTCTATGGAGCATTTACCGGTCCACTTGGCATACGAAGCTAGAGTCGGTGGTCCAGCTTCAATACGTATGGATGTATCCATTTGAGAGGTAATTGAATTTATTCTATTTCTAAATAATTTGAGCGTTAACAATATACCTTCTTTAACATTATTTATGTTTTAATCTACGAATGACTTTTAGGTATCTAGGCCAATTGAAAAGGAAGATGAGCAATAGGGCCATGGTCGAGGCCTCAATTTCGTAGGCCGTTATCATAGATGAGATTGTTGCCTTTGTCTAACATATTTTCCTCCCGATGTTGATACGAGATTGACTAGGGTCAGCCGCAATTACGATGGTGGTTTTCCGTCTAAGGGAAACATCTCGTATTTTCATCCCCCGGTCGGTTCCTCTGCAAACGGGTTGGTACGCGTACGTTAACCGCTAAAGAGTTTGCCGCGGTCGAAACGTATGTTCTTCTTAACCGCGACGAGGTTGGGGAATATATCAAGTAAGTCATTGATGTTATGTTTACGCCTCGTCGATTAAATTATGCATGTTTAATTACCTCGCATATGAAATGCCTTGTTTAACCCTATTGCGTATCGTTTGAAGATTTAGCTCAGATTTATCTCCGTAACTCATCGCAACTAGGACAAAAAGAGAATTTCCAAACCGGCTAAGGAAATATGTAAATATTTCGTTTCATTCAAATTTATTCTATACACTTCTTTAAACATTCAATCTTAAAATTGTATTAAATTGGTTACAATATTGTCTTATAGATAGCCGAACATCCGGTGATGCCAAAGCCGCGAGGTTAAGACATTTAGCATCATCTCCGTACTTGAACGTTCATTTATACAACTAAGTTATTTCGTGAATGGCTATGTGTTTCATACCAAAGCTTACGGGGGCTCTAAATTGACGTGGAATAGCGGTGTGAAGCTTAAAGGAAACCTTGATTATTATGGCGTCCCGAAAGAAGTAGTCGAGGTGGAGTATTTGGGTAGAAACAGGTTGTCTTGTTCAATTGTGATTGGCGGATGCCGTGCGAGGTGTTAAGAAGCACGCCATATTTGACCTCGTCGATGTAAAGGACTCATCCAGACATAATGGCGACGACGTCTTCATCTTAGCATCTCAAGCACAACAGTATACATGACTCCCTACCCTCGTCCGCGACCCGACTGATGGTGGGTCGTCTGATGACCAAGGCTAGGAGCATGATTGACAACCTACCCTCGTCGACAACTACAGAGTCGTCATTAGAAACACCCTATCAAGAGGATGAAATGCCAAAGCCACCTAACGTTTCATCGCCTAATCATCCATTAGATGATGTCACTCATATTCCTCAAAATGTTGATGAACCCGAGGAGGATATCTTACCTGAATTTGCCAACTCCTCCGCCTCGTTCAGTGTCATCTCGCGCACATTGATATTGATGAATCGAGGAAGAGGAAGAGGAAGAGGAAGAGGAACCAGAGTTTGATTCATCGTAGTCCGAAGACGAAGATGAAGAACTCGAGTTTTGTAGTAATTCGTGAGTCCAAAGTGATGATGATGGGGACGAAGATTAATAATAGTTTAAACTTTAAAATTGTATTGTGAATGCTTTAGATTATTAGAACTTTAAAGTTTTATATGTATTGTGAATGCTTTAGATTATTAGAACTTTAAAGTTTCATATGTATTGTGAATGCTTTAGATTATTTTTAATATCCGTCGTTTTATATATATTGTGAATGCTTTAGATTATTAGAACTTTAAAGTTTTATATGTATTGTGAATGCTTTATATTATTAATAGTTTAAAGTTTTATATGTATTGTGAATGCTTTAGATTATTAGAACTTTAAAGTTTTAGATGTATTGTGAATATATTGTTTCCTATTGTTAAAGTTGTATATTTTAATATTTATACTGTAATACAGATATGAGTTCTAGTAGAAAGGGTAAGTGGTAAGCTTAAGACTAAGCCCATCTACACATTGATTACCGGGACGCAACCGTCCCGATCCGGCACCGATGATGTCGACCCTTCACGCAAAGAGTACTAGCTCCACCTCCGGGGCCTGCACTCGCACTACCGTCGATTCCGATGGGAGGATATTTGTCCTGATATCGCCACATTATGACCGTAAGTAACTCTTCATTAATTTGATATAAGTTGGTTCCTTTTTGTTTTATATATAATTCATTATTTAAGTTAAAATGTTATTGTATAAATATACTTGGCAGTTTGTAGGTGGATACCCCACCACAGGACTAAGATCGGGCAATACCGGCGGTCTCGAAAATGACCGAAGTTTTGGGCCCAACCGGAAAAAATTGCCACCGAGGCGTAAGGATGATGCGTGGGAGGAGTTTAAGGTAATGTGTTAATGGTTTTTATTTAAAACTTAAATGTTAGTTTGTTATTAAAATGTTATAATTAATAATGATTATACTCTTTTAGTTTTGTAATGTTATCATTATATGTTGTAGGCTAAATATTATTGGGCGTCGACATCACGAGGCGACGGCTAGATATGTTTTCGATGAGCAGTGCTCACAAGCTATTTAAGGATTTTATTTGTAGCATATTTATCTATCCTTAATTAGTTTAATTAACAATGATTATACTCTTTTAATTTTATAATGTCATCATTATATGTTTACGAGATATTCATATTTTTTATAGGTACCACGAAGAGAAATTATTATACTAATCGGCTCGCAAGGGACAACAGCCCTCGACACCTACTTATATGACCGATGAGGTGTTTCGTCAATTTTGCGAATATTGGGGGTCGGATGCGGCGAAGGCTATATCTCGAACTGTGCTAAGGCCAATAGAGCAGCTCCTGGGGTCGGCGGCGATGCATACCATGGGGACGCTCACGGCCGCCGAGCATCACGACCGCATGGTATGTATGTTAGTTTAAATGTAGTAGTGTATGCATGCTTTTAAATAGGTTTATGTACGTATGTTAGCTGGGAGCCATGTTGATGCTATGAAATCCATGGTTTTAGTGTAAATGTAGTGTATGCATGCTTTTAAATCGCTTAAATGTTGCATTTATACAATTTCAAAGTAATAATCTCGCTTATTTTATTTATAGGAAAGGGAGCATGGTCCGAATATCGCTTTGTGGATGTTTACGCTAGCACCCATCTTCGGAATCCTACAGCCGCCCGATCAACCTCCGCAATGGGTTGACGATCGCCCGCTAATGCCTTTGTAAGTAAACTATCATTAAATGACTTGATTTTGAATATGTAAATTTATTTATGCCCCTTACATTGTGTATATGATTATAATTGTTTGTTTTATTTTGACAAAGCCGCATATCAAGCCGCCGCTGCTCCCGAAGGAACGCTCCCGCGAGCCCGTCCCCTTCGTTCCTCGATGTTTGGCACGAGGTCACCTCTCGAGGGACATCCAAAGAGAGGAGCCCGAGTGTTAGGATGGGGGATTACGGCGGCAATGCCCGTCGACCACCGTCGCGAAATGTCGACCTCGCCCACGTTTCATGATCCGAGGGTCGACACTGAGGCCGCGGCTGGAGGAGGAGAGACGCGAGCGGCAAAGCTTGCGGAGGCTCATGCGGAGACTCAAAGACAATTGGCGCCGTTGATGGCTCATATCGCCAGACTTCCAGTGGTAATACCCGCCGCCCGAGTTGATTACTGACTATTTTAGACTTGTTTGTACTATTTTTTACTCGTTTGTAAACATTTGAGACATTTGCACCCGCGGAGCCCCTCCCCGCCCCACTCCCTCTCCCTCTCCTCTCCCCTCCCGATTTGGTACTGATATTTAGATTTTATTTGGTACGTTGATTTTTGATTTTTAGTTTTTATAGTTTTAGTTTTATAAATTGAAATGTTATATCGTGTACAAAAATTTTGGTTTATTGATATTTTAAATTATTTTTTTAATTTATTTCGTAATCGCCGACGGAATTTCGTCGCCGAAATTAATTTCAAATAATTTAATTTTTGATTATAGCGGCGGAAATTCCGTCGCCGAAATAAAAATTAATTAAAATAAATTAATTTCAAATGCAAGGTAAATTTTCCGTCTCTCGAAATTAATTTATTTTAATTAATTTTTATTTCAAATGACGGAATTTCCGCCGCTATAATCATTTAATTTTTATTTAATTTTTGATTTCAAATGCTAGAAATTTCCGTCGCCGTAATAAAATTTAAATTAAAATTAAATAATTTCAGCGACGGTAATTTTCGCCGCCGAAATTAATTCATTTTAATTTAATTTTTATTACAAATGACGGAAATTTCCGCCGCCGAAATTAATTTAATTAAATTAATTTTATTACAATGACGGAAATTTCCGCCGCCGAAATGAAAATTTAATTAAATTAAATTAATTTAGCAATGAATTTTCCGTCGCCGTAACCATTAATTCACCGGCTGAAATAAATTCCGTCGGTAAAATAAAAAAATACCGGCGGAAATTGACCTGTTGGAGCACTGCGACGGGCTGGTAGCGGCGGACCACCGACGGAATTTTTTCGCCGATAATTATTTTTAGCGACGAAAATTTAATTTTAGCGGCGGAAATTTCCGTCGCTAAATAACCTTTTTCTGGTAGTGCACCTAAACGCTATCACTAAGGCTTGAGGCACCTAAATGCTATCACCAAGGCTTGAGGCACCTAAATGCCATTACTAAGGCTTCGAGGCACCTAAACGCTATCACCAAGGTTTGAGGCACCTAAAGGCCATCACCAAGGCTTCGAGGCACCTAAACGCTATCACTAAGGCTTGAGGCACCTAAACGCTATCACCAAGGTTTGAGGTACCTAAACGCTATCACCAAGGTTTGAGGCACCTAAACGCTATCACCAAGGTTTGAGGCACATAAACGCTATCAATAAGGCTTGAGGCACCAAGGCTTGAGGCACCTAAACGCTATCACTTTGACATAAAATACGAGGAAAGTGATGAACCGCAATCATCCTCTGATTCGACAAACCAAAGTCATTACCAGGTTGACACCCTAAAATAGTCAAAAAACCCGAACTACGACCGGCTTGATTCCTCTTAAGGATACGTAGGTAGCCTACCATAGGTTTAGCCATCAGATCGAAATGGTCATTCCTTTCCCAGAGGTCCGACCAAAATGGTCATCTCCCCAGCAGATTGGGACCTCACTTTTATCGACGACCCCACTTCCCCGGAAGTACCGTCGCCGAGGGCTACCGTAAGTGTCCCAATCAATCGTCAATATTCCTTCAAATCCCAATTTAATGATTTTCACATCAAATAAACATTTAAGGGAATTTTGGTCACTTTCCAAGGCAATTTAAACAAGGAAGGACCTTAAAGGAACAACAAAAATGGGTTGATCTCGCTGAAAGAGTGATTTCCAAGAAATTGACCAACTTTTTAATTAATTGCAAATGTACTAAAATCAAGCTCGCAGAGTCGCATAAGCTTCACTCTTATCCGCGAGGGACAGATTGAGCTTCGCCTCATCCGCGCAGCAACATCATTGAAACCTAACTCACTTATAAATAAAACCCTTCTCTTTCGCTTAGACATCAACAACTTACACACTGTTACTCTTCCGAAATATCTCCGTAAAACAACCTTCAAACACTCATCCAAACACAAATCCAAACACTAAATCTTGATACTCCTCAAGTCAAACTCTTAATCCAAGAAGATAGGGTATCACTATTGGTAAAACCCTCCTTCTTTTCACTAAACTTATCTTTGTTCAAGCATCATTTTCATTAAATCTTGTTAATCTCTATATTTGTCTAGATCTTGTTTATCTACTTGTTGGAATCTTCATTATCTTGTGCTTTACTTACTAATTGTTGATCTTCTTGCATATTACCCTGGGATCTAGGAAGATCTCCATGGAGTTCATCTCCAAGGATGATCTTCCATGGAAATCTATATCTTTTATTTATGGTCATCCCCATGTCCCTTTTTCTTTTTAAGTACTAGTATTATTTGGCCTAAAGAGGGTTATCTTGGAGCTAATCTCCATGGTGATCAACTTAAAGTGGTCATTACCATTTACTTTTATGATGATGCTCTTTCATTATAGTGCTTAATTCTTGTTCTTGACCTAAGAGTGGTCACCTTGGAGCTAATCTCCATGGATGACCACCTTAATGGTCAACATGTTATTTTCTTATAAATTGTCTTTTCTTGAAGCCTAAGATCTTCACCTTGGAATCCTTTCCATGGATGAAGAACATCAAGGCTAATATTTTGGTCATCACAAGATGTAGTTGATAATAACCTGGAAGTCTAGACCTCAAGGATGACATCTTAATGATCACCTTAGAGATCTACTCTCAAAGTTGATACATCTTTGGAACCCAATTTTGTTTATGTGGATAATCCTTCAGCATTTACTTCCTATGTTTATTTGCTTACATATTATCTCCCCTTCCCCTTGCAAATGAAATGTTTTAAAGTCCTAATATGGTTACTCCTAATAATGCTTTTTGATTTAGTGATCACCACTAAACAAATTAAGTGGGACACTAATCAAAGCCTAAGGATGGTGACAAAGCATAGATACCATAAACCACAAGATTTCTTTCTTTTTCGCATTTCGTTGTAACTCCAGCTTCCGGGAGCTCAGTAACCAGCTGACTTTCGGAAATTACGTAATCGGGGACCGGAAAGCCGCCAAAAATGAACCCTATCAGCCTTATCCGCGCGGATGTGATTGAGCCTCGTCCCGATCCGCGCGAACATGAATGACACCGTGCATATATTTTGTTTCCAAATTTTTCACTCACGTAAGCCCACTGCTTTTGATTAATTCCAGTCACTCCAATAAACTGCTTATTTTAAAATCCCTTTTGCAAAACACACACACACACATATACAAAATGGTTTTAAGTTTGGAAGACTCATCTAC
>JAFEMH010006420.1:0-124437 GCA_022495995.1 Adenophora triphylla var. japonica
GAAATCATTTTTCGAAAAATGTTTTACGCTAAACAAATCCTGAGCCTTAATTCAATTCCTTTTCCTTACCCTCGAGAATATTCGAATATTCAAGCACAACATTAAGGGGCCGTTTCGTTCGATGGAAAAAAGTGAAGGAAATTCCGAATGGTCAATGGAATTGAATTTCAAGGAATTGGAATGGAAAAAATTGGTCAAACCCTCCGCTTGGTTGGCACTAATGAAATGAAATTGCAATTCAATTTCTTGGGACAAAATCATGTTTATTTTGAAAATACAAATTATGGGTGAATTAATGAAAGCATATAAAATGTCCAATTTACCCTTCTTTTTTAAAAATTAATCTAGTAAAAAAAAATTTTTTTTTTTGAAAGGGGAGTGGGGTAGCGTGTGATATGAAAATGAGTAAAAATGTTATTTTTTTTTTTTTTTTTTTTTCGGGGGAGGGGTAGGGGTAGTGGCAGTGGCCGGTGGGTGGGTGGGATAGGCAGGGAGTATGCAAAATGAGTAAAAATATTTTTTTTTCGGTGTGGAGTGGGGGGTAGGGCGCGGGATGGTAGTGCGGGGGGTGTAGACAGGGTATACAAAATGAGTAAAAAAAATTTCGTGGGGTCAGGGGGTAGGTGGGTGGGTGTGCAGGTAGGCAAAATGGGATGGGTGGGGTAGGCAGGAGTGGGGGTAGGTGTGGTAGGTAAAGTTGTGATTTGGGTTTAGGGGTATTTTGGTCATAATTTATTTTTTTTGAATTCCATCAGTTTGTTGAATTCATCATTCCTCCCATATTTCTGGCAATGACAAACAAGAGTAAAAAAAAATTCGTGGGGTTGGGGGGGGTAGGTGGGTGGGGGTGGTGCAGGCGGTGTGGGAATGGATGGTCTGCAGGGCAGGGATGTGGGGGGTAGGTGTGGTAGGTAGGGGTGATTTGGGTTTAGGGATATTTTGGTCATAATTTACTTTTTTGAATTCCATTATTTTAAGGAATCGATCATTCCTCCCATATTTTGAGTGAACGACAAATTCCTACCTGATTAATCGATCATTCCAAATGAATGAAAATTAGAAAAACTTCAACCAAACATGTCAGGGACTTGGGAAAAATGAAATTGAGCATTTCATTTCCTCTAATTAATACCTTCATACCGAGAACCAAACTGGGCTAAGGATCTAAGACGACTTTAAAAATTAAAACAGATCAAGGGATATATATGAACTATCAGCGTAACAAAAACATTTTTATTCCGATAATGGGAGTTAGGTTTATGCCAATCTGAGCTGTAAAGTTTGATTCTCCTCAAGTTTCATTAATTAGACTTGGGGT
The DNA here is from genome assembly GCA_022495995.1 of Adenophora triphylla var. japonica. Taxonomy (NCBI): domain Eukaryota; kingdom Viridiplantae; phylum Streptophyta; class Magnoliopsida; order Asterales; family Campanulaceae; genus Adenophora; species Adenophora triphylla. The sequence goes on from JAFEMH010006420.1 coordinate 1,319, forward strand.
TTTATGCCATCTTTGCCCAAAAATCTATAGTATAAAATGGCAACCGCTCCGTTTTGCAATACAATCTGAACAAATTAATACCATAAGCTATAAATTTCTCATTTTTTGTCCTCACTAAGCTTGTTCCTTTTCCGTTTTCGCCCTTAAAAATATTTAATTTTTTTAAATTAAAAATAATTTTTTTTAAATTAAAAATAATTTTTTTTAAATTAAAAATAATTTTTTTTTAATTAAAAAAAAAAACACGCGTCCCGAACACACTGCCTAGTTACTTCCCATATCTAAACCTATTTCTCCCAACACCGGTGGTCATGGAACTTAATTCAGTGTGTGTGAGAGAAGCCATGTTGCTAACATTAACCATAATAACCACCAACCTCAATTGTTATATGGAATCAACGAATACAAAAACAAATAGGGTGGCAAAAGGGATTAAAATGACAAAATAAAATTTTGATTTTTTTTTTTTGAAATATGAAAATTAATACACATTCAAACTTTAGGAAAGTAGCCACCCAAAAAGCTTCCCAATTACATGCTAGTCCTTTATCTCCATGCCCATTTTCCTTGGCACCTACTCCTTTTACCATTGTTGCCCTTTGAAGCCTCTTTCTCCATCTCCTATTCCCATTCCCATTCCCACCTCAACATTCGTCACTATTTCCATCCATATCCCTAAACTTATGCACAACATTCATTATAACTCAATTCCTTCTTTTTCGAACTCAGTTTGACTCATTTTCTAAACCTTTTATCATCGATCGTGTCATTTTCGACGTTGACACCTTCATCTTCATGGTGGGATTCCTCACATTCTTCTTCTTCCGAAGACACATTCGACTTCAAAGTTGTAGTCAACATTTTCCCAAAAGCTTAACCTAAGGCGGCCTTCGCTTCTTTCGGTCTGGAAAATATGTTGATGGAGCCCTCCTTGTATTGCTTGGAATACTTGATCAATCTCTCCCCTTCACGGTATGGCTTAACATGCAGAGAGTTCTCCCCACTTCGACAATCGTTGTCAAAGGGGGAGGAAAATTACGACGGGTTGACTTTTCTTGATTCCAATGGAGGACTACTGTAATTGGAGTTCCGTACCTCCCTTCTGGAGCTTGACTTTCCATTAGTACTCAAAGAGAGTGACAAAATGCTATCACTTTCACTTGTATAACTACTCTGTCTCAACTCCCTAAACTTTCAGTACACAATTCCAAGCCTTTTTTCACAAAAGCCTCAAGATTGGAGGATTGCTTATAATCCAAAAAGGTTGTATAATCAAAGATTCTGATTTCATTGCCTTTTTGGGTGTTTGTGGTGAAGAGGAATTGAGAGATTGAAGGAAATTCCAATTGCCACTCAAGGCATCATTGATTAAGATTTCAATTGAAAATTCTTTGGTAAGAATCATTACTAGTGGATCAATCCTTGTGGTGGAAAAGTGATGAACCCTCCTGGAGGAATTTGGGTGTGACAACTTTGAGTTTCATTTTTTTTGTCTCTAAAAGATGAGACTCAAGAAAGCCTTGACACACTCATCATGTTGGACATAGCTATAATTGGAAGGGAAAAGGGTCAAAAAGTCAATGGAAAGTGGTATTTTTGGAAGGGCAAGAGATAGTTATGGAGATGGGTATGGAACTTAAAATGGAGGAAAAACAGAGGATTTGGGCATTAGAAGGTGGTATTTTGAGATTGGAGAGGAGAAGATTGGAACTTGAAAATGAAGGATAAGTGAAGGGGTTGGGTGTCAATTTATAGTCCCATAAAGCGTATCCAGGAAGACAGGTGAGGTATTACATTGGACAAGGGTGGTGGAGTGGGAGAGGTGGGGAGGAAAGCTTTTAACCCCACTTGAAATATACTGATGTTGTTCTTCTTTCAATAGTCACACACAACACAAAAACAAAATAACTCTATGACAATACATAAATATAAAAAATTAATCTACTAATAAATAAACTTCTGGATTCAAATTTATGTAATTAAAATGTGTGTGTTGCATAAGGCTTAAAGTCGTAGTCTTTACAACTTTGTACAAATCCGCTTCAACTCGATAAAAATAGTAGTTTTGTATCACTTAACAAATTTAACACGTGTCTCGTATCGAAATGCTTTCACTCGAGAGGATGTCTTTCTAACATGATCATGAAGTAAATTTTTTGTTTATGGTGTAAGCAGGGGACATTAGGTAGAATTCATGTTTAATAATATTCCTTAAATATAGCCATTTTTGTATTGATTTTTATAATTTACTTCCAAAATAAAACAAAAGCAAGGCACCAAAATCAAAGTTACATTCTGCAAAAATATTGAGTGATAGTGATTGGTCATTTCTCCCTCCATTATTTTTTATTTTTATTTCTTTATCTTTATTAATATTGAACAACAAACTATCTTTCTTTTATTGTAATGATTCATAGCGGTGCTTTCTTTTATCATAGTCAAAACGTGTGTTGTTTGAAATCCTTAAATGAAGGAACCTCACAAGCCCTACAAGATTTCATATATTTCAAGGAAGTCTCATACACTCACAACATTGTTAGTTGCCAAAACTATCAACCTACAAAATAGGTGAAACAATTGATTTGGATATTATAACGGTAATATATACACTGTATATGTGTGTGTATATAATGTCAAAATTTACATTGTCAGTGCAGGATGCAGAGCATGAATTTACTAAATTAATGGTGGAGAAAACATGTTAGAATTCCTATAAATTTTGTTGTCCCCCTCATTGTGTTTTCCACTTGAGCATATCCATTTTTTTTTAATTTAATTTAGTAAAGTCAAAATCTCAAAAAAAAAAACGCGTTTTTTCAAAGCCTAAAAATGTGTTTTTAGCCACTTGCGGCGCCCAACTTCGTATTAGACACTTGCGGCAGTAGACTCCGGGCTCACCCGCCTTGACTCGAAATCAACTCTCAACGCACCACTCAAATTATCCTTGTCGATTTTCCAAATGGATTTCTTCTTGAATTTCCAATCCCGTATCTTTACAATCCCATGAAACTTTCTGCTTTCGAAATCATACGCCAATTGAGCTCTAAAATATTGAACCCCTAATTTACTTTGTACCGCTTCATCAATTCAATATCAAATATGCAAAAATTCGCTGATTGCAGCTAACCGTGGAATCGCTCAACTCAAAGGATGTGGTGCAGTAACAAACCGAATTTCCAAATAACTGCCAGTGGTTATGATAAAAATGTACCAAGCCGACGTCTAAAAGCTGAAGTGCCGCTTAAAAGCTCTCTTTTGTCCGTAAACCAAAGGTGTCGGTGCACGTGTAACAGTGCCAGCAGAAAAAAGCTGTTGCTTAGCCAGTAATAAAAGTGACAAGCTTGTTAGTGTGGTAATCAAAGCGCTTCGGTGTTAGTGTAAAAACAAGTGTCAAGCGTAAACAGAAAGTTGAAAAAGTGCCGTTGTTAGTGTAATGAAAAGTTGTCGTTGTTAATCAGTACTAGTTGCTAGTGTTAGCTTATATAAACAAACACTTAATATAAGCATGCACCGACACTTTTTACACTCGACATCTTTCTGTTAAATCGACACCGATGCACTTTCTTTACACTCTAAGGCTTTCTTTGTTACGACCATGCACCTGCACTTTGTTTACACCTGTCACTTTGTTACACATGCACCTGTACACTTTTTACACTTGCACTTTGTTACACATGCACCGACACTTTGTCACACCGGCATTTTCTTAAACTGTCACATCGACACAAACGGGAAAAACAAAACACATTTTTCCTAAGTGCCAAAAAGCTAGCTTTTTATAAGCACCAACTCTTTAGTAAATTATAAAATCAATTGCATTTACAATAATTAGAGTAGAATGCAAGAATTGATTATTTCTATAGAGAAATATATGAATATGCATTGACATTACTCCAAGTTCTTCCCTTTATATTTCTACTCCACCGGCCAAACATTATCCACACATGAATTCAGTAATACTCTCTTTATAAGAAAAAAGGGGGATTACCAAATCATCGCTCGTTTTAACAAAAACAACAATCAAGGATGCATATTTTACAGAGTGACCGTCATGTCCTATAGTAACAAGTCCTACAGTTATTGATAGTTATTGATAGACACGCGTGTCCCCGATAAAATGATGGAAAATTATGCTCATGTTACTTAAATGACATGGATGTGCATAAAGAAATTTCAGCTTCCTTTATGTGTTTTCTCTCTCCTCTTTTTGTCTCTTTCTTTTTTTGTTCACAAAATTTTAAAATTAAAGATCTTAAAATCTAGAGGCAAAAAAAAAATCTGAAACTACCATTGTTTTTATATCGTCATGACGAATCAAACTATTAGCATCATCATATAATATGAATCAACTAAGAGAAATTTACAATTATTCCAATTTCATAGTTGTTTTCGAGAAGTTCGCATTTGTTTTTCATTTTCTTTTATTGGCCTCTATTTTTGCTATTATATGATATTATCAGACATAATTTGTTAATTTATAGTTGTTTTTTTAGTTCATAGTTGTTTTTAGTTAAGTTCACAATATTTTTAGTTTTTTATAATCTCTTTTTTGCTATTTTATGATATTATTTAACATATTTGTTAAGTTTACAATTGTTTTTGTCTTTTATGAAATTATTTGACATTCTTGTTAAGTTTACAACTGCTTTTTTTTATTAAATCACAGTACAGTTGCTTTTAGTTAAATTTACAATTGATTTTACTTTTTTATGGCCACCGGCCATTTTTACAATTTTATGAATTTATTTGTTAATTTATAGTTATTTTTAGTTAAGTTAACATTTGTTTTTAGTACTTTATGACTTCTATTTTTGCTTTTTATGAAATTATTTGACATTTGTCAAATTTTTTGCATGAAAATCTCTTTCATTTTACTTAGGTCACAATTGTTTATAACATGAACATTTTCTTTTAATTTTTTTTTAAAGAGGGAGAAATCAAGTCCGGCCAACTAATAAAAAACAACTCAAACCAAGTCTAGTTTTCCACTTCTTGCAACCACAGGTTTCAAATAAGAAAAGAAAAAGAAAAAGAGAGAATATAGTCACTATACAAGTCGACACGACGGACGAACAAGTGCTCTGCCATGAAAATTCAATCGTTAAGGCACCTTAATGTTAAGATCCATCTATGTATTCTTCCTCTGATCTTTTCTCGACCCGGCGCTTTAAGGGTTCGCTCTCGAGTTTTTAAATGAAAGAAAGTAGAAAGAGGGGTGGGGAGAGAAGAGAAAGGGAAAGAAGAGAAGGTTTTTAAATGAAAGAGTAGAAAGAGGGGTGGGGAGAGAAGAGAAAGGGAAAGAAGAGAAGGTGTGGGAATTCAATAACTTATTTAAGTTTGAAGCGCACTCGATTTTTGATTTTAGCAGAAAATAGAAGAAAAAGAAGAAAAAATTGAAGTACACTTGTGATTGATGTCAAAAATGTTCGGATCGCCTCAAATTCAATGTATGTTATATCCTCGGATGATTGAATAGTCCGAAAAGATGAACAAACACGTAAACTTAATCTGGGCTTCATCGGCGAAGGCCCTCCGGTGAGAGTAAGTATTTGTGTTTAAAGAGACAAATCAATTGACAAGAGTTTAGAGTCAAAGGATAGATTACCAAAATAATGTGAAGTATGACTTGTATATATACGCATAGCATTGTAGAATCCTTGTTGAATAGGAATTCGTAGGTGAAGAGGTTATAATTCTAGAGAGATTATAACTGCTTAGTCCTTCAATGGATAAGAAATCGTGTGAGATAAGGTTATAATCCTTGAAGGATTATAACTGTTCATAGTCCTTATTTAAGTAGATTAGATAAATAGTGATCAACACGTGTCTCCCGAGGCGTCCTCCTCGTCATATCGCCGGGTCGACTTGGGTTGACACCAGTGAAGTGAAGAGTAAGGATAGCTAAGTCCATTCCCTTATTATATGTAGAGACCGAGGAGGGGCTCCTCGTATTTGAAGGGGAGGCCTTGCCGGCCTTGAAAGATGCCTTGCTCGGCGTTGAAGTTTTGTTGGGTCTCGCCATTATACGCTCTCCGCTATTTCTAGGTCGACGTAGTGGGAATGACGAGGAGCCAAGACGAGCAAAGGTAGGGAAAGCCCACTCCCTTCTGTTTTAATCGAGACTCGGCGGGTTATACTTTTGGGCCCAATCCATCGGCCTTGCCTAGTCGTGATTCATGTTCGCACTTCGGTTTATACTGTTCGCTGACCCCCGACTTCCTAGTTCTCGCCATGCCGAGGAGAAAGCGATGGTCTACCTCCTACTTAAACGAATACGAATGGGCGCACACGTGTCACGTGAGACGCTTCCATTTTCCTAGGTTGATATGTAATGTCAAACTCACTGAGTTCGATGGACCAATTAAGGAGTCATTCCCGAGCAATCCAACTTATGCAAGATTTTCTTCAAGTGGAGCATTAGTATACACAAAGTGACGGGGTGTGTAGAAAAGTATGCTCGTAGCTGACGCTACGACTAGGGCGTATGCTAACCTTCGCATTAAAGTATCTCGCTCTCCACATCTGATAGTGCCTTAGAGACATAGTAGATGGGTTTCGTGGTGGTTCCTTCATTTCGGACTAGTACTATGGCTATTGCATTGTCCGTAGCCGCTAGAAAGACATATATCATCTCTCCGCACCTGCCGCTCAACAAAGGAGGGGATCCTAAGTACTCCTTCAACTGCTTTGAATGAGTCTCGAGCACTCAAATGTTCAGAGAAGCTCTGGCCCCCTTCAAGACTTCTGAAGAAAGGCATCAATTTTTCAACGAGTTTTGCGATGAATCTCCCAAGTGCCTATCCTTCCGTTCGCACTTTCGACCTTCTTGATGTCGTTAGGTTCCTTCACGTCAATCAAGGATTTGATCTTCTCCGAATTTGCCTCAATGCCTCTTTTCAGTGATACCATAAAATTGAGGAATTTTTGTGATAACCCCGAACACGCACTTACTTGGATTTAATTTCATGTTTGTTGGTTCGTAGGTTGTTGAAAGTTTCTTCCAAGTCTCGGAGCTCGACCGCCATCCTTAGTTTCATGACCATGTTTGTCTTATATAGGCTTCCATGTTATGACCTATCTTCTCCCCATATACATTATTGACCATGTGATGGTAGGTTGCGCCGCATTCTTGAGCCCGAAGGCATCATAGTATAACATTAAATCCCTCTAGCCGATCGAAAAGCCATTTTTTCAATATCTTTCTTAGCCATTTTTATTTGGTGATAACTGCATTAGGCATCTAGAAAGTTGAGTGTTTTATGTCCAACGATGGATTCTATCAACTTGTCAATTCTCGGGAGATGGTAATCGTTTTTCAGTGTGCTTTGCTAAGATTTGTGAAATCTACGCACATTCGCCACTTTTCGTTATGTTTCGACCATCACAACGTTGGCCAATCAAACAGGGTATGTTGCTTCCCCGATAATTTAATCACTTAGCAATTTTTGCACCTCTTCTTCGATAGCATCCTCCTTATTATTTGTGAAAATTCTCCTTGTCTACCCGATATGTCTAGCAGACGGGTCAACCTCCAACTTGTGAAGAGCTACCTCTTTCTTTATTCCTCTCATATCCTCGACTATCCAAATAAGACATCCGTAAAAGAATATATTAGATTTCCTCACATTTCCTTTCCTTTTTCTCGCTTTTTAATGTTCTAAAAGCACCCTAAATGAGCCGGTTTTTAGGGATAGAAGGATAACTTTAACCATAACCCAATTTCATCAGATCTTGTGTGAATTTGTCCACTGTAGCTTGTCCAACTTCTTCGAGAAACGCCGCAGAAGAAAACCCGAGGACTCGTGTCTCCTGAGAGATGTTGTTGTGTTGTTAATGCGGCCAGTAGGAAGGAAAGTGGGTCGCCAAAGCGGCGGTGGTAAATGCGGGGGGAGGTGATGTGGGCTGAGGTGCGGGGAGTGTAGAAAGATAAAGTAGAGAGATGGAGTGTGACTCGTGTGTGTCGTGTGGAGAGTAGATTTTAATTGGGATGTAGGGGTAGTTAGAATTAGCGAATAACTAGGTGAAATTTGAATTCTAATATTATTGGAATAGGTGACTAAATATTAGGTGAAATTTGAATTTTAATATTATTGGAATAGGTGACTAAATTCCAATATTGTTATTGATCAATTTTCTTAAGGGGAGTGATATAAGGGTAATTTCTCCTAATTATTCCTTTTCGTCTTAAAATAACATTTATTTTCTATTTTATGGAATAAATGAGAAAGTTTAATAAAATATTACTAATAACCTTTCTATATACTTTTAGACATTTATTTTTTCAAATACTCCCTTCGTCCCAATCAAAATGTTTCAACTTTTCATTTTCGTGCCTCATTTAATATGTCTCATTTCCAAAAAAGGAAAGTTTTTTTCACTATTCCACCCACTCATTCTCTCTCCTACTTTTACTTTTACACTCACAACATTCTCTCTCCTAACTATTCCTCCCACTCATTCTCTCTCCTATTTAATTTTTCATACCTCACAACATTTAAATTTTTCTTCTTCCTACCTCACTTTTTCTCTTCCTACCTCACTTTCCTTAATTTCTCGCCGAACCCATTTTTGGACATTTAGATTGAGACGGAGGGAGTATATAATAAAATACGAGAAAAATTGGTAAAAAAATGGGGACATATTTATCTATAAAATAGATATTTGAGACAAAAATTTCTGAGAAGACAATCATTTTGAAAAAAGAGAGATTATGTTATTTTATGATAAGTCCTTGAAAAATATTTTTCAGAAATTATACTGTAATTTCAGCAAGATATTTTTTTAAAAAAAAACCAAAATCTTACAAAAATGCATTTTCTTTAAACTTAGAAAAATGTGTTTTGATTCCCGCTAGTGTTAGTGTTAGAGTAACAAAGTGGTAGTGTAAACAATATCGTGCATGTATTAATAAGTTTCAAAGGTAAAAAAGTGTCGTGTTAGTGTAACAAAGTACCAATGTAAATAGTGTCTACAAGGCATGTATTATTAAGTGCCGTGTTAGTGTAAAATAGTGTCGCTGTTAGTGTAATAAAGTGACAAGGTAAAGAGTGTCCGCTTTAGTGTAAAAGTGACATGCAAAGGTTAGTGTAACAAATCGTCAGCCAGAAAGAGTGTCAGACCAGTGTAAAGAGTGTCAGGGCCTGTTTGGTAACCAAATTAAGATCTTAATTTGGAACACTTTAAGAGATTAAAAAATTAAGCTTGTTTGGTAAGGTAAATTTGAATCACTTAAATAATTAAGATTGTCTTAAAAAAGGCTATTAATTTTAAGTGGGTAAGGAGTAGCTTAACAAGGTAAGAGGTGGAAAGAATGAGAAAAAAAGGGAATGAGTTCAAATTTACACATCAACATATTTTATTTATTTATTTATTGTTACTTCCTTTTGTTGAAATATTTTTTCTTTTCATACAAATTATATTTGACCAAGTATGAAAATATAATTTTTTTAATATTAACATTTAATAATATTTTTATTAAAGTATCATTATATAATTTTTTTTTATTATTTGTCAACATTTGTGATCATATTTACCAAACTAATCAAGATAAATATTATTATGGGATAAAGAAAGTACAAATAAAAATATTTAAATATTATAAGATTAAAATTTACTTATAATAATAATAATAATAATAATAATAATAATAATAATAATAATGTATATGTCAATAATGAATTTATTTTATTATAAAATCATAAATATTATTCATATAATATTTTTAAATGTTGAGTTGAAATTCTCAAAATTCAAATGTAAAAGTGGTTTGTCATTATCAAACAAACATAAGTCTTCAAAATTCAAGAACTTAATAATTTCTAATTTCTTAATTTTCAAATTTCTACATTTTAACTTAATTTTCGCCTTTACTCAAACAGCCCTCAAATAAGGCATGTATTATTAAGTGACAAGTGTAAAAATGTCAAGTATTAGTGCTAAAAGTGTCGATAAGTTAGTGTAAACAAATGTCAAGGTAAAATAGTATCGCGTATCTATTACTAAGTGCCGCATAAAAGAGTGACATTGTAGGGTAAAAAGTGTCGTGTGTTAGTATAAAAAGTATCAAGATAAATAGTGTTAGTGCATATATTATTAATTGACAAGATATAAAATGATTTTTCTTTAATTTTAGAAAAACTCATTTTTTATAAAAACAACTCTTAAAAAAATAAAAATATATAATAATCATACTGACCGTATGAAAAGCTGACGTAGATTGCAAAAAGTCCTTTATTACAACATCACATTATTTAAATAATCGACCAAAGATGCAAACTTTTAATTAATCAATTAATTAAAAAAGAAAAAAAAAAAAAAAAAAAAAAAGGCAGGAAATCAGCTTCCACTATAAAACCTCCCACTTTAGTTTGTTTTGTCGGCTAGTCTCAACCTATGAAAAATCGATTTGCTTTCTCCTCTTTCTATCCAACAAATTCATGTTTATGTGGAGCTAAACCTTTTCTAATTCTTTTTAATTGAATCACTCTCCTTTCCTTTAACAAGTATAATAAGTGTTGTATTTTATTTTGTTTATTACTATTTTATGTAAGTATTGTATTTCTAAATAGAAAAATAATTTAGATTGCAACATTACAACAAAAAACAAATACTCCATCTCTGGTCTCCGTATTTAAGACATTACTTTCCTTTTAATTTGTCTCTGTATTTTAAGCGTTATTAGTTGTTTTATTTCCTAAAATGAAACAATGAGTACTCCCACTCTGTCATTATCATAACAAAAAACTCCCCCACCCAATTTCTCTCTCACTTTTACTTTACTTTTTATACTCATAACATTTATTTTTTCGGGTAATTTTCATAAGAAATCAAACAAAAAACCTTGGAAATTGGGACGTATGGAGTAAACATAAGTATAAATAATGTATGCAATTTATTCATTTTTTAAGCAAACCTACATTTCTTGTACATTTTCCGCTTAAAACAAATAGACAAATAAAAAATGTAATATATGCAGGCCTACACTAGTAAAAGTTCCGTGCTCTCGGCGACACATTTTTTTTTTTAATTAAGCTCCGTGTCCGAGGGCACGTTTTTTTTTTAATTTTTTTTTACTGGACACAAAATGGAAAGAGACAACTTTATTTATAAGAAACTTGAAAATTTGACAAACTTGGAAACTGCTCAGCTTAATGTACTGTTTAGTTTTCTATTTAAAAATAAAGTTGAACTAAAAGGGAAAAAGTTATTACACTCCTAATCATGTGGGTAAAGCCAACAGAAATGTCCTGTACTCCTAGAGATTAATTTTTACGCAAGTGCGCAAAAGGGTTTGATGACTCACACCCATATGTGTGTTATGGGTTTTCTAATAATGGAAATTGTGAATATGTCACTACCTTTTTGGTTGAGAAAATGGGAAAAGTAGGGTAGATATGTGAATCACAAATAAATAATTTCTTAAACTTTTATTGTTTAATTTCAAAATTCTCGTACACAGCTGATCCGACATATATGGTTTATCTTTACGGCTAAAACATTCACAAAGGACAGAAAGAATACAGGTGTGCAAGCATGTACCATCATAAAGGAGTTATGCTGTTATTATGATAATTGTACTCTTGATAGCAAAAATAATGTAATTACAATGTAAAGAACAACTAGTAATTATTTTGTTTGCATAATAATGAAAATCACTAAAGCATAGATATGTAGCTATATACTCCCTCTCCGGGTCCCATATAATACAAGCCCCATAATACAGTTACTCATTTACCGTCTGGTAGGACCTGAAAATAAGCGAATAACATGCATTAAAAGTAATAGGTCATGGAAACATTGAGCGCAGTAGAGAGAATAGATAATAGTAAGAAGCTGGGAATAATTGTTATGAAAAGATGACATGTCGGGCCCATTTAATAAGCAAGATAAAAGTTTCCTTTCTTTTAAAAATATGACTTTAAAGTCGTTACGCCAAAATAAAGAAATGAGAATGACATGATCTTGGAGGAAGTATTAGTTATCAAAATATAGTCATTAACAATTGCAAGCATCGTGGAAAGCCAAAATATGATAACAAAAGTGGATTACAATAGTCGTTATGGCGGAAAGGCAAAATATGATCGCGAAAGAGGATTATATTTACAACCCTAGATCAACTCAGATATTCAAGTTGATGGGTTAAGGATGGGGATGAGGTTGGATATTTCATAATTTTCCAAATTAAAGATAAAATTGTGCATAAATTCTGTAATTTTGTTTTAGATTAGCACCGAAAGATATAAGTCGAAGGTACGAACGCGAATCATGGTCGGGCAAAGATAATCGATCGCCCAAAATATAATCCATTCAAGCCTCAAGCATTTGACAAAGGAGTGGAGCTTTCCTAACTCTGCTCGCCCTGGCCCTTATTCCTCGTCATTCCTACTATGCCGAACTATACATAAAATAGCAAATAATGATCAAGGAAAAACAAAATTGTATGCCGACAAGGCATAATCTTATATGTCGAGTAAGGCATATATTAAGGCCGAGCAATGCCCCCTTTAAAGACGCAGGAACCCCTACTCGATTGTCAACAAAATAAGGAAATGGGTTTTTCATCCTTTACAAATCTCTTCCTCGGCTCACTTTAGTTCCACTTGTGCCATATATGACGAGGGAGTTCTACTTTAAGGCGTACATGCAGTAATATATTGTCTAATCCTACTCAAATAAATACGTGAATAGTTATAATTCTCCTAGTATTATAACCTTATCTCACATGCTTTCTTATCCAACAAGGATACTAAAAGGCTATGTCTATAAATACAAGCCATAATTCTCATTATTTTGGAAACGCATCTTTCGACTCTAAACTCTTGTCAATTAATTCTATGTCTCTAAACACAAATACTTACTCTCACGCTCGTAGAGGATCTTCGCCTGAAGCCCTGACTTAGTTTACGTGTTTGTTCATCTTTTTCTGTGCTATTCAATCATCCATGATACAACTCCGAAGATGAATTTGGGTTGATCCGAACGTTTTGGCATCATCGGCTTGGTTCCATTCTTGCCGGAAAAGCGATTCGAAACACCCGTTGAATAGCTTGAAAAATTTTGCTCTACTCTTCTAATCCTAATGGAAGACGTACATAATGCAAGTATTACTCCCGAACATGATAATGTTCTTGTGAAGAGATTCATGGCAACATAAGTACCGCTTTTCCTCTTTGCTACGGGGAATCTGCTCTCCACCACCGCCGATTGATGGATTGCCGCCCTAGGAATGAATCGCGCTCTAGGGGACAATCAATAACCGAGATAGCGCAGACAACCTCCTCGTCGTCTGCTGGCGAGGAAGGCCCGCCGATAGCTGCACGACGAGTAATGTTGCCTGTGGAGTAACCTGGGGCTCCTCCTCCCACAAAGTTGATCGCAACTCTATGTGCATCAACAAATGAAAACTTTGCAACGCATTTATGAAACACAAAATGTCTTCAAAGGAAGGCCGAACAAGGCCCCTTTCAAGACTAGGAACACCTCCTGGTGTCAACAAAATAAGGAAACGGGTTTCTCCATCCCGCACAAATTCTTCCTCTCGCCACTTTAGCTCTGACTGACCAGCCATATATGATGAAGCCTCACTCAAGGCGAACGCGTTGCATATATGTCTAATCCTACTCAAATAACACTACAAGAAAGAGGCTTATTTACGGCGGTTAAAATCCGCCGTAAATAATACGCGCCCGCCGTATATAGTATTTACGGCGGACTAGCCGCCGAATAGATCCCTCAGTATAAATCATCGCCGTATATACTTTATACGGCGTACAACCGCCGTATATAGTATATACGGCGGATATACCACCGCCGTATATAAATGGAATACATACGTATAAAATGGCGTATTTGAGTGATCTTTATACGGCGGAATGTGTAACCGCCGTAAATAAGAGACGAAGTCGTCCGCTCCGTGACGCAGTCGTCCCTGGGCTTGCACCCCTCTACCAGTTCCTCGTCCAAACGAGTCGCCCATGGCCATTTTTATACGGCGGTCACTATATCCGCCGTAAATAACTAAATAGGGACGACTCGTCCAACATGGCACGAGTCGTCCCATTTACACCCCCTCTCTATCGGTTCCTCGCCCCCCTTGGGCACGAGTCGTCCCTAGGTTTATACGGCGGATTTAGTCACCGTCGTAAATAATCCTATTTTTTTTTTTCCTACCAGATAATTCATTTTCCCCAAAAATACGTTCACAAAAACCAAATTCAACCTCGTACACACACAATATAACCAAAAATACACAAATGCAATCAATATTTACAATCTACATATTAACACAATTAATGTAGAATGTATCCGCACATAATAACCATTATACAAAAAGTTATTAGTTGTTGAATGTATCCAAAATACACAATGTCTAAAATCCACGAACACCTATTCATTACCGCTCATTTCCACGCTGCTCCATCCAACAACGTTTCAATTCATCAATTTGTTGTTGTAACTTAAGGCGTTCCTCCTCATTTTTTCGGCGTTCCTCCTCAAGTTGTCTTTCAAAATCTCGCTCGACCCCCGCCACCGCCTCCGCTACACTGCCCGAGAAGGTTGGGATTTACCAAACACCTTAGTTTTGTTCGAGACCGCCTCCCATACATCGAACTCTCCTACGGTCATCGAGCCAAACATACCAACAAAAATATTTTCACGCGCCGCGGAGAGTCTTGTTGCTCCTCCGGCAGCCTCCTCAACCGCATCATTAAGCGTTTGCCGTAACAAAAATAACATGTTCAATATAAATGTTTTAACTTTAATTAATATTATGAAAATGAAGTTAGAAATGAAAAGTATTCTATAGAATAACAAAACTGAAACAGAAAAGGTTGAAACTTTAACTTACAATCATTTGAGTGGTTTCTTGATCTCGCGGGTGTTTTGCCTACATAGGCATGTATTTAATAATGAAACGCTTAAGCGATCACTGGTAATCCCTTGTCGCCTCTCTACAATTTATAATAGAATCATTTGACAAAAAATATATTTATATACGATACAAAAAGAAACATTAATTGAATTGACAATCGAGAACTAAATTGAACGATGACAAACCTCTTTGATGACTTTGGGATGGGACGTTTTTCCGGTCCTATTCGTGCACGATTGTTTTTCTCGATTCAATTTATTTGTTTCGATATTTCTGGAAAAAAAAAAAGATAATATTAGTATTAATTTGACTACTTATATAAGACATTCACGATAATAGATTGAGATTAATTTGAAATATACCCGAGCCTTGGGCGTACCCACATCGCAACAAGCTGCAGCCCGTTGATCCGCAACGCACCCACGGGGTGGGTGAGCCAATGCGTCTTCGTCGGATTCATACATCTTATAATGCCGTTTCAACCGAGTAATAATATTCATAATCGAGTCAATATTCATAACAAAGTCATAACCGAGTAATATTCATAACTATATAATACTTATTATATGCTTGTCTCACATTGTATTTCCAGTCACGCCACGCTTTAGCGAGAGAAAGAGCTATAACCGGAAATACTCCTGAGGAGCATTTGTATTTTCCTATATACACAATTCAACAAAGGAAAAAAACAATTGTTAGAGAATCATAAGACTTTTGACTACGTACTATAGATATATGTAAGAAATATGGATTACAACTTACCGTAACGTCATTCCATACGTTATTTATGCACTCGTGGTTCATCCGAGACCACTCATTAGTTAATGGGAAATGTTCCCCATTTTTAGCAAAAATTCCTATCCGAGTAGCTAATTGTGCCATTTCCCCACCAACCGGTTGACCATAATTATTCCATATTATGATCAATCTCTCTTTACCCCATTTGGCGGTTGGTTTTGCCCAACCCTCTTCCTTTAGGGTTAGAGCCCCGACACGGTAATAAATTTTTCCTTGGAGGCATATCTCGCTATATGACAATTCAATTATAGCACAAGAATTGGATAAATCAAGTAAAGGACCCAAAAATAATCTTATAATATATGTATAAGACCTATAAATTTATTATAGGTCTTATGTATCATGTATAAGACCATATATTGGTCTTATAAATGGCCTTATAGAATAACAATGCTTCCAATATACAATTGTAATACTACAAGTCATAAATGAGTTGTAAATTTATATAGGTATAAGACCTATAATATAATATACATACATATAGGAGACTTATAACAAGGTAGATATAGAAGTAGCAACAACAACAAAACAAAGAATAAACAACAAAACAAAGAAGCAATAACAACAACAAAACAAAGAAGAATAACAACAACAAAACAAGAAGAACAACAATAACAAAACAAAGAAGAATAACAACAACAAAACAAAGAATAACAACAACAAAAATGAAAAGAATAAACAACAAAACAAAGAGAACAACAACAACAAAACACCAAAGAATAACAACAACAAAAACAAAGAATAAACAACAAAACAGCAGCAACAACAACTTTTCTTTTTTTTTTTTCAATTTTTTTTAAAGAAAAATGATACCGGTACGTGGGATTGTTAGACCACAATTTATCCCAAGCCCCGGGTTAGGGAGCGATACAGGAAGGTTAATGGTTTCCACCTATATACCAAGTATCGTTTTCATTAAAAGTATAAAGCCCTGTGTCCTTCATAGAAAGTAGCCTGACATGTCTTTGCACTAAATTGACAATGTGAACGTGTTAGAGGTGACACATTTTGTTGCGGCTATACACTGAATGGAGGGGAGGAATTTGTGTGTCTGATGACATATGTAGCAATAATTAGCATAGAGAAAAAAAAAAGAGCTCATTGCATTAAGAGATGGAATGATACAAATTTGTTGTATGCAATTAGCATAGAGGAATTTGTGTGTCTCATGATTCACATCCAATATATAACTAACGTATTTTATAATAATTGACCAACTTTGTTTAACATTGCCAACTTCTTTCGGATATCTTTTGTGTGGAATCATCTTATCATTCACACTTGGCAACTTTACATTTTGCATTGCAAACAATTCAATAATTAAAACTCTTTTCGGCAATATAGCTCGCATTGTACTACGCAAATGTCATTTCACCCATCCGAACAAGAAAGGTTATAATTGCAATGTATTCTCGCATATACTAAATCAAGTAACATTTTCCCCGCAGCTCCCTACCTCTATTCCAATACCCCTGTGCCCCCACAATCCACCTCAAATAATAATTCAACTAACATATTCAAGGTTCCATCATTTCATATTCATGCATCCAAGCGGGCCAAGTAGTTTGCTCTATAAATAATACTTTTGGAAGCGGGGCGGGGGGAACAACAAACATGACATTACGGGGCTCTGGGTTGTGGACACATTTGTTATATGTCACATTTAACAAAAACAAATACCAAATCGGTGGGGAAGCGGGCGGGGGAACAACAACCACAAGGAACAACAACAACAACAACACTATAGGGCAAGCCTTGCTTGATACGAAAAAGTATAAAATAGTACTAAATGGGGCTCCATGGTACCAAATCGGTGGGAAGCGAGGCGGGGACATCCCAAAGTAAAAGGAGTACCTGGAGAAGCTAGCATTGACGGAGGTAGAAAGTAAGAGCCGTCGCAACAAGATCCTCGTAGGAAATAAGAGTTTGATCAAAAGAAGCGTAACAAATACATATTACAATTAACAATATTAATATTCAATCCAACCATACAAAATAACAAGTTTGATTGAAATATGAAACATAAGTAATAACATTGTCTTAGTAATAGTAAGCAAATAAGATCTAAACAAATACATATTACAATTAACAATATTAATATTCAACCATACAAAATAACAAGTTTGATTGAAATATGAAACATAAGTAATAACATTGTCTTAGTAATAGTAAGCAAATAAGATCTAAACAAATACATATTACAATTAACAATATTAATATTCAACCATACAAAATAACAAGTTTGATTGAAACATGAAACATTAATAATAACATCACAATAATAACATCACTGATGAGAGCCGAGGTTTGTCCTCGATAGTAGGTCTCGACGGGAAGAACGCCTCGTGCACGCGAGCGGTGGCTCTCGAATGCATCATAGTCAAATAATCCTCTGAAACCGGCTCGTAACTCCGGGCTCTGTCTCGCATCGCCCAAGCCTCCAATGCGTATACCGGGCTCCCAAAATGGCGCTTTCATCTTCCAACCCCTCAAAACGATCTTGCACCTCCCCCATCTAGCATCCTCTAAAGTCCGTCGACTCGTTCCCGAGCGATAACCTCCCCCATCTAGCATCCTCCAAAGCATGTCGGCTCTCGCTCCCGAGCGATCCTTGATCGCTCCTGCTCCTCCAAAATGCCCTCATGGTATCCCACTGACCAAAAGAACCCCGCTGGCTCGGTTCTCCTCTCCTCCCCGACCACCCCGTCTCTCCCGATCCTCCTCTTCCCGCTTCTCATCATCCTCCTCATCAACGGGATCCATTTGATCATCAACACCGGGCATACGCCAATGCCTCGGCTTGTTCACCACTCGGAAACGTGGCCCCTACCCCGCAACGGACCGTCCTCCCGGGAGTACCATATTCAAATAATAAAGACTCTGTTGTCCGTCGCCCTCCGGTCCCTCACAAACTTGTCATACCGCACTAGCCGCCTACTAATAAAAACTCGTGCCCCCATCAATCTCATCGCCTCGGGTTTTGGTTCACCCACACAAGCTTGAGCAATCAATGTGATCATCCCCCTATTGATATGTTTCCCTTTTTGGTAAGGGCAAATGCCTCACATCTCCGAACAAAAATATCAACCCAATCAGAATCACCTGAAAACTCCTCAACCCTGTTCGCAAAGGTTTACCATAGCCACATTCAATTGAGCGGGCTCTCCGTTTGCCAACCAAGACATAGATAGACCTCTCGTAAAATAATTTCCAAGCCGGGTGAGAAAGAGAGGAAGCCCTAAGGTATTTTTTTTTGCAGGCAATCCCGTGAGCTCCGAAAAGAAAAAACAAGTCCCCCATCGACTCGACCCAGCTTCCTCTCTACCGATCAACCCCAAAGATTTGCCTCAACTCATCATAATCCACTCGATAGGCTTCATCATTCATATGAAACCGAATAGTATTTTCTTGTGACCCTGGCCTACCTCCAAAGTTGAAAGGAACTCAAGTGAATATCTCAAATACGTAGATGGAGTCTTCCCCAGAAATTACCTAACCCGGCTTGCGTCATCAATTACGTTACTAACGTCTCTAAACCCAAATCCCCCAACACCGGCAAATGAAGGAAAGTGGTGACTTGAAATTTCCTACCCTCCAAATTCCGCCATTTTTTCTTTTGAGCGGCGGTCAATTGGGTCAATCCCATATACGGATCATTTGGGACTACGGGCGGCGGGTTTTGTCTACCCCTCTTGTTGCTACCCTCTCTCTCCTTAGGAGGCATATTTTCAACACAAAAACCACCTATACATAAGACGGAGAGACACAAATTTTAGTAATAACATTGTCTTAGTAAATAGTAAGCAAATAAGACCTAAACAAATACATATTATATAGAAGTAACAATATTAATATTCAACCATACAAAAATAAGAAGTTTGATTGAAACATGAAACTTAAGTAATAACATTGTCTTAGTAAATAGTAAGCAAATAAGATCTAAACAAATACTACTCAAACTAATCATCATCATTATCGGCCATATCAACATCATCATTATCGGCCATATCAACATCTAGGTCATTGATATTAGTAGTTTCAATCTCGACCCCATCAACTCCCTCTCGCACCCACGATGCTTCTTCGTTAGCAACATTTTCATCCAGATTTTGTGAGCAAAATGGTACCAATTGTGGAATCGAATTTGCAACTTGTTTATCATCATTTGAATATATGTCAAAACTATCTCTTGGCGTAATCCTCATCACAACTTTCCAATCACTTTCTATAGGATCTTTAACATACCAAACTTGCTCGGCTTGAGATGCTAATATGAATGGTTCATCACCAACTCGATTATCCTTATACAAATTGTGATTGAAGTTTACAAGAGTAAATTTTTGCTCATCTTCCATCTTGCTGTCCGGTTATCAACCCAATCACATTTAAACAATACAAATCTTATTGAGTTGCTATAACGAATTTCAAGGATCTCAATCAACTCCCCGTAGAAGTTAACATCCCCTACAATGGGATTATTATCCTTTCGGCTTGCAAAACTTGTCACACTTGCATTCAAAGATGACTCCACTATTTTGAGTTTTCCTTCGTCTATCGACATCCTTCACTCGAAATCGAAAACCATTTATTATGTAAGACTTATACCGCCTCGCATCCATATGAGGACCCAATGCAAGACTCGTAATTCTTTCGGGCACTACATCTTTCGTCGTGCATACCTTTTATAAAAAACAAAATTTAATAAGAAAATATTTAAAACGATAAATTGAAACTATTATATGAAGGTGGTTTCATACTTACATAATCCTTAAACCAGCTAACAAACTTATCATTATGTTCTTTCTCTATAAGATGTCGTTGATTACGAGGTAATGTCTCCCTCAAATGTACACGATGCATTCTCGAGCAGATCGAAAATATGAATTAAGTATTAATTTGAAATATAAAAGATATAAGGAATGTAAGCCTCATGTAAGGAATCACTTACTCTAGGTATTTGTTCAACATCTTCAAACATTGAAAAGCACATATCTATGCGCTTGTACTCGTGTGATGTAATCAAGGATAATTACCTCTTCTTTTCCTACAAAGCGGCCTAACTCATCACCTTCATCATCATTTCTTCTAGGACGATTGGACTTTGTCTCAATGTCATCCAAATATTGCGTACAAAAGTCATGCATTCTTCACCACAATTGCCTTAGCTATGGAGGCCTCGGGATGGGCTCGATTTCGAACATATAATTTTAATGTAAGTAGAAACCTACAAAAACATTTACTCATGCTAAAGCAGATGTAAAAGAATTTAACTTTTTCAAAGTAAATTTAATATGGATGTACCTCTCTACCGGATACATCCAACGAAATTGTATTGGGCCCGCTAGCAAGGCCTCCTCGGCTAAATGCACCGGCAAGTGCTCCATAACATCAAAGAAAGCCGTGGGAATATTTTCTCGAGAGCACATAGTGTGACGCCCATCCGATCTTGTATCTTTTCGAGATCGTAGTGTATTCACCTTTGAGGATAATTGCCTAAAGAAATTTGCTCCAACTCAATGATGGCTTTTACAACGAAGTAGGCAACGCTTTTCGAACATAAAGGGAGTAGTTGTTGGAGCAAAATATGACTATCATGGCTCTTAAGACCCCAAATAGCTCTTTCCTCTAGATGTACACAACGAGATATGTTTGACGAGTAGCCATCGGTGACTTTGACTCCCTTTAGAACTTTCAAGAATGTGTCTTTATGCTTCTTACTCATTGTAACCGAGCCTGAGGCATAATATCTTTGCCGGATGGAAGCTTTTGTAGATGCAATGGTTTCCGAATGTTCATCACTTTTAGGTCTTTTCTTGCTTTATCATTATCTTTTGATTTCCCGCAGCACCTAACAGTATGTAGCACATTATAACACACATTTTTTTCAATGTGCATAACATCAAGATTATGACGAACATGATTATTTGCCCAATAAGGCAACTCAAAGAAGATACTCCTCTTTTTCCAATTGTGACACAACTTAGAAACCTTTCTTTTCTCCAACTTGGCTTGTTGCTTCTCACCCTCTTCTCTTTTCCTCTTTTTAATAACATCTTCTATTTTATACTCTTGCTTCCATATTTTCAACTTGTTTAAGCAATTTTGTTCCAAACAATAACTTGGGCTTATCTCTCACTTCATGAGTACCATCAAAAGAGCCTTTATCCTTACGAAAAGCATGACTCCTAGGCAAGAAGCGTCGATGACCAATATAACAATACTTGCCACCATGATCCAACCATCGTGCTTGAGGTCTCACATTGCAACAAGGGCAAGCATATTCACCTTTAGTGCTCCATCCAGACAACATTGCATATGCAGGAAAGTCATTTATTGTCCATAATAGTGAAGCTCGTAAAGTAAACAACTCGTTCCTTGATGCATCATAAGTTGATATACCATCTTCCCACAATTCCTTCAACTCATCAATTAACGGTTGGAGATACACATCTATCTTGTTGCCCGGCCCTTTTGGGCCTTGAGTAAGCACCGACAAGAAGAAATATGGTCTGTTTCATGCATAACCAAGGTGGAAGATTGTATGGCATAAGCACGACCGGCCAAGTACCGTGAGATATAGTCATTGTTACGAAAGGATTAAATCCGTCGATGCTAATCCCAATCTAACATTTCGAATTTCACTTGAAAATAATGGATAACGTTCATCGAATTTCTTCCACGCACGAGAGTCTGCAGGATGCCTCAAAGACACCATCGTCTATTCTTTTCTCGCGCATGCCATCTCATGAGTGTCGCGGTCTTAGATGACCAATACAACCTTTGCAACCTTGGCTTTAAGGGAAAATACCATACTTTCTTCATCGCTACCTGCTTGGGAAGTTTATTCTTGCCACTTGTTTCCGCACCTTCACCGCTACCCCTTCTTCTTGTTGCTTATATCTAGAGGCTCCACAAATTTCACATTTAGTAAGTTTTTCGGTTTCATTTCGAAACAACATACAATGATTAATGCACGCGTCCCACGTTTTATAACTAAAACCCAAATCCGCAGTCATCTTGTACGCCTCACGATAGGAACTTGGCACTTTCGCTGACTGAGGCAATGCCCTAATGAAAATTTTTAATAAAGAAGTAAATCCCTTATCTGGCCACTCGATAATTAGCCTTCCGGTGCATAAGTTCTACAATAAATGAGAGTACCGTAAACTTATCACACCCTTCCCACAAGGCTTGATCAAGATCTCTCAAAAGTCTAAGAAACTTTGCGGTGGATGCATCTCGATTGTACGATTTCTTCAATTCCCGGCTGGTTACTATCCGCATACCCATCCCTTCATGTACCATTCGCCTCATACAATCTTGCACGCCCAATTCAATTTCAATGCCATCTTCGGTTGTCCTATCATTATTATCATTCTTACGCGCCGAAATGTACTCTTCCCCGTGCCTAATCCAATTCTTGTAATCTTTTGAAATCCCACCGCAATACAATGTGATCTCACGGTTGCACGGTCTTCTTGGTAACGATTTGCGCATTTTTTACAAGGACAATATATTTCTTTAACACCAACAGACTTTTGAGAATGCAAAATCGAGAAAGTTGTCAACCCCAAACAAATACTCATTTGAAATTCGATTATCCAAATCAATCCAACTTTTGTCCATATATGACTTGACTTGATAGTTTTAACGTTAAAATACAACCTATATATAAGACCGAGAGACACAAAGTTTAGAATAAAAATAGACTCATAAACAAACATAGTCTAAATATGTACAACTTTTGGCTCGATATAGATAATATACATTGTTGGAGCCTAGCCTATTAGTCGAACTTGGGCCCATGATATAGTATAACCCTATGACAACATCATTCGTTCTCTCTCACAAGCCCCCTAATTGAGAAGCTAATTTAAGGAACTAGGTTGATGTGCAAAAGAATATGCACATGCAACAAGATTTGGAACTATTTTTAGGAATTAGATTGAAGTGCGCAACATTATTTTTGTGTAGGGTCTACGAAGGGTACTATCTTAGGAGAGCGATGGTAATATAAGAAAAGTGTTATTATATTTAAGGAACTAGGTTGGTGTTTAGATATTTTACAATTCGACAAGTGGCCAAGTTTAGATATTTTACAATTTTCTCCATTTCCATTATCCACACTATTACATCATAATGAGATAAAAAAATCTTATTGTTGTTGATTGATGGTAAAAACGGGGTGTTCAACTCCCGTTTAACAAACACATAGTGCAACTTCTTATTTAAGGCACTATATAAGCCAAGGACCTTGCACAAGTCACCATGTAGGGATAAAACAACATATAACCAGCCCTACACAATCTCTATACAACATTGAACAACTTACCTTTAGGGTTCAAGTTCAAAAAAACCAAGTTTTATAACATTTGGTTCAATGGTCAAAAACTGCCTTTCAAGCAAGTTCACGACCACTTTTAAAGCACTTCCCATTATCCAATTGTCCCATTTCAAATTCCTTAATGTAGTACTAAAGTTGTACTAAATACAGGATCAAAAAGTGTTCCAATCCGAGTTGTTTAGCCTAGGTTTGCAAAGCCTAGAAAATGGACCAAAACTGCAGATTATAACCCTTCAGCAATAAAACTGTCTTTCAAGCAACTTTAGATCAATTTTTAAAGCTCTTGCCAAAACCTTTTTGGACAATTCCAAGTGCTAAAATGTTTTACTAAAGTTGTACAACAAGTTTAGTTAAAGAGTGGTTCAATACCTACCCCTTTACCTAGGTCTACAAGGCCCCAAAGTTGACCCCGAGACCCTTGATTTGGTCACGAGTCGTGCATGAGTGCACGAGTCGTGAAACTTCCCTGCACGACTGATTCCAATTGCACGACTACCTCTCACGAGTCCCCCCGAGGGTCACGACTCGTGCTCATAAGCACGAGTCATGCCACGGCACCGTAAACCCCGGGCGGCCTTCGAAACATCAAGAAACTCAACAACAACAACCCGGTTCAACACCGGTTACGCCACCCTTGGTCTCGGTTATTTTAAGGCCATTTACAGCGGTGCATGGACATGTTTTGGGACTTAAAACCTATCAAACATATGTACTTACATACTCGGTTCTTGCATTACAAAATCTTAGCTTACCATTATCAACACCAACAACACCATCAACAATAACTCACAACACCAAGAACAAACTATAATATATCGGAGTACTAACATTATTGAGTTAAAAAAAAAAAAAACCCGTAAATTAAAAGTAAATTAGAAAAGGGGAAAGAAATGTATACGATTGTTGTTGATTGAAGAAATCAAAGCTCAATTTCCCAGTGGAGGAGAGAGAGAGATCGAGATCGCTAGAGGAGAGACGAAAGAGAGGCGAGTAATAAGACCAAGACCAAGAACAATAAAATCCAAAAAATTAAAAATAAATACCAACCTGCTGATTTGGAGGAGAGAAAGAGATCTTCGTTCGTTCGTGCCCTAGCTATGGAGTCTTCGTGCCCTAGCTGCTGCTATGGAGGAGAGAAAGAGAGGGAGAGATACCGCGAAACTGAATAGGGAAATTTGGTTTCCCGGTATTTAATAACATTTACGACGGACGCGTATAATCCGCCGATAATAGTTAACTATATACGGCGGACGCGTATAACCCGCCGTATATAGTTAACTATATACGGCGGCTACTTATACACCGCCGTATATAACTTCGATCTCATACGCATTCACTGAGAAATATACGTATTTACTTACTTACGGCGGTCTAGACCGCCGTAAATATTAATTATATACGGCGGTATACATAACCGCCGTATATATATGATATATACGGCGGACGCGTGTCCACCGCCGTAAATGAGCGCCGTAAATAGCCCCTTTTCTTGTAGTGATTACATCAATAAACTTTGAGATTGTTTCTGTATTATGGTATCAAAGCTTGATCCGAATTTTTCCAATCACAATGACCGGCGGTGATTATACTCTCCCAAACCCAGCAGACCCTAACCATCCTTTGATAGTTGTCTCTCTCACTCACGTTCTTCGCCTTACACCCACCACCTATATTCCATGGAAAACACAAATTCAAGCCACCCTCATCGGCCATGATTTGTTCAAATTTCTGGATGGCTCTCATCCACAACCACCCCGTAAAACACAACTACCACCACCACATCGCCTACTACAACCCCTACACAGAGACACCTCCCACAAAAACCCGGACCCGCCAACCAAACCTAATCCACGCACACAATTCTTGGTATCGACAAGGATCAATTGATCTTGGGTGCACTTCTTTGGCACCCTTGCCTCTAATACCGTCTCTCTCATCTCTCGATGTAAGACATCCCGTGAAGCTTGGCAAACCACAGCCAAAGTCTACGCCCGATCCCACCAGAGGCCATGTAAAACAAATTAAAGACCACCTTCGTCATATCACCAAAGGTTCTCGTTCAATCACAGACTACATGCATGACATCAAATCATGCACGGATCAACTTGCTTCTCTTGGACGTCCTCTTGATTCTGAAGATATAGTGGACAAAGTTCTTGAACAACTCCAAGATCCAGACTATGAAAGTGTAATCCAAGAAGTGAACAGCCGTGACAGCCCAATTTCTCTTGATGAATTACATGAGAAATTAATCAACAAGGAACTCGGCCTAAAACACAAGTCCACCACTTCGCCACCTACCCGGCCTCTGTCAACTATGCGGCCAAATTTAACCAGAGAAATCCTACCAAAAACAACCAAGGAACCAACCACTTTCGGCCTCGAGCCAACCAACCCAATACCCATTACCTTCGGCAATCCCACCCAAACCCTATCCCTAATACATCCGGCCGAACTAACACCTACAAAGGCCCGATGCCGATGGTGTCGTATGGATGGCCACTTTCTCAACCAATGCCATAGTTTCCGTTCTACTACCCAGGTCACATTCCCACCGCCACCAAACAACAACTCAAACACTCGTCCCAATCGCACCAATCAACCTTACCAACCCCGGTGCTTATCGCCTCTACCCACTCAAACCCAACACCCAGCTGGCTCCCCACGGCGGTGCTACGCATCATGTCACCAATGACCTCAACAACTTAGCCCTTCACTCTCCTTATCTTTGGCACGCAAAAGAACTATTGATTGGCGATGGATCCGGCCTCCCCATCTCTCACATTGGTTCCACTTCTCTCTTATCTTCTTCTACTTCATTTACTTTAAACGATGTTTTATTTGTCCCTACAGGTGTCTCGTAACATAATCTCTATTTCCAAACTTTGTCATGATAACAATGCTTCAATTTTTTTCTCACCAAATTCTTTTCTTGTGAAGGACCTTCGAGCAGGGCAAAACCCTCCTCCAAGGAACTTCTAGCTCGGCGTCTATGAATGGCATCCAACTCCTTCGAGTCATTCATGCGGTCTCTCCTTCATCAACATCCAACTGGCATCATCGTTTAGGGCATCCTTCATTTACTATTCTTCGTCATATTAGTAATAGTTTTAATCTTCAAATTCGAATTGTTCTTCCTTTTTTGTGACTCTTGCAATTGTAATAAAAGTCATAAGCTTTCTTTTAATGAAAATACACTTTCTTCCAATGGTCCTCTTGATCTCCTATATAGTGATGTATGGACTTCACCTATCCACTCCTTTGATGGCTACAAGTACTACATTATTTTTGTGGATCATTACTCTAAATACATATGGATTTATCCACTCAAGCACAAGAATGATGCCACAAATGTCTTCTCGAATTTTAAATTACTTGTTGAAAAATACTTCAGACGCCCCATTATCACCATATTCAGTGACAATGGTGGTGAATATCTTGGTCTCAAATCTACACTTGCTTCTCATGGGATCACTCACCTCACCTCTCCACCACACACTCCAGAACATAATGGATATTCCGAGTGTAGACATAGACACATTGTTGAAAGCAGTCTATCTCTGCTCTCTCATTCTCATATGCCACGAAAGTATTGGTCCTTAGCATTTGTCATTGCCGGTTATCTAATCAACGAATGCCTACACCTACTCTCAAATTGCAATCACCTTTTTCTATTCTTCATAGGCGTAGCCGCCAAACTATACGAAACTTAAGAGTTTTGGTTGTTTATGCTACCCAGTGGCTTCGTCCATACACAACTAACAAGCTTGATCCTCGTTCAAAACCGTGTGTCTTTGTCGGATATTCTCCTACTCAGAGTGCGTATTATTGCCTTGATCCTTCCTCGTCCAAAATATTTGTGTCTCGTCATGTCAAATTTGTCGAACATCAGTTTCCTTTCTCCTCTCTCTCCGGTGACAACACTCCAATCAATGCGATTCTTGGTGCACTCTTCACTTACCTCGTTATCCCGACCCCCCCTAGACCCAATCCTACCCCTAATCCCCTACCCTCTACCCCTCCACAACCCGCCACCCACTTCCCGAATCACCACAACCTGTTAACCATCCTGTCGAGGCAGCTTCTTCGACCAACATTGTTGAGCCACCAGCCCATACTTCTTTGACAGACCAGGTCTCTTCTCCAGCTGCACCTGGTAACACATCCGCAGCTCCAACACCTGCCCCACCCCTCCTCGTCCAACCACTCGTTCACAAAACAACATTCACAAACCCGTCAAAAGGCGGGAACCCAGAATGTTACTCTTCCCACCCCAATGGCCGAGCCCACAACAGGTCCAAAGCACTGAAAATTCCGGCATGGAGGAGGCCATGCAATGTGAATATGATGCCCTCATTCGCAATAATACACAGGATTTGGTGCCATCTTCACCCCACCAAAATTTAGTTGGTTGTAAATGGATTTTTCGCACCAAATTTCATCCTGATGGAACAATTGATCGTTACTGGCTCGTTTAGTGGCCAAAGGGTTTCATCAACGACCCGGTCTTGACTATTACAGAAACATTCGGTCACGTAGTAAAGCCTAGTACTATACGCACCATTCTTTCATTGGCTACTATGTCGGGTTGGTCTCTCCGTCAGGTAGACATCAACAACGCTTTCCTACAGGGAACACTTCAGGAAGATGTCTTTATGTCCCAACCTCCTGGGTTCATAAATCAAGATCATCCCACTCATGTTTGCAAGCTTAGGCAGGCAATTTATGGTCTGAAACAAGCTCCTCGAGCTTGGTACATTGAGCTTAAAAATTATCTAGTATCTCATGGTTTTCGAGATCGGCGTTTTTCAGACATCTCTCTTTACCCTTCGGCACACTAATGGAATAATTTATCTTTTGGTTTATGTCGATGATATCATTGTTACATGCTCCAATTCTCACATGGTGGATCAATTCATCACTGACTTTTCTGCTCGTTTCTCACTTAATGATCTTGGTACGTTGTCTTATTTTCTTAGGGTTGAGGTGCTCCCACACAAGGAAGGTTTGTTTCTTAGCCAACACAAATATATTCAAGATCTTCTTGCTCGTGCTCATATGACAAATGCTACTCCGGTTCCAACACCCATGGTTCCTCATCCGCCTCTTACACTTCATGGTGGCGTGCAATTTCGAATCCTACGGTACTGAGCTTTAGTTGGTGCTCTACAATACTTATCTCTCACACGGTTTTGACCTTTCGTTGCGAGTTAATCGCCTTTCTCGGTTCATGCACTTTGTCCCACGGACCTTCATTGGACAGCCTTAAAGCGAGTGCTCCGATATCTTGCTGGTACAAGCTCTCATGGGTTGCTTCTACATCGTGATTCTCCACTTACCTTGCATGCTTTCACATATGCTGATTGGGCAGGAGATCGTGACAACTATGTTTCGACTACTGGTTATGTTGTTTATCTTGGCAGAAATGCTATTTCGTGGAATTAGGAAACAAAGGTCACTTTCTCGCTCTTCTACTGAGTCCGAATACAGGGCAGTTGCAGCAGCTTCGGCTGAGGTTCTTTGGGTAAATAATCTACTTCATGAGATAGGAGTTACTACTTCACAAATTCCGGCAATTTATTGTGACAACTTGGGGGCAACATATGTAGCTGCTAATCCTGTTTTTCATTCGAAGATGAAACATTTGGGACTTGACTATCATTTTGTGCGTGAACAGGTTCAATGTCAGAATCTTCGAGTGGTTCATATCTCGGGTTCTGCTCAGCTTGCAGATGCTTTGACTAAACCACTTGCTAAGGCCAAGTTTCAGGATTTGGTGTTCAAGATTGGACTAACTGACCGATCGTCCATCTTGAGGGGGCATGATAAAGATCTAAAAGATCTTTCCTAATCTTTTCTATATTGGTTTCACAATTATATTAGGACTCGTATTTCTCTTTCCCAGTTATATTAGGACTCATATTTCTTTCCCAAGTTATGTCACCTACTTGTATAAATATTCACAATTACATCAATAAACTTTGAGATTGTTTCTGTATTAAAAATAACCTACAAATTTCTACTAAGAGTTTCATTTTTCGGAAATTGATTGTTAACACCCTCACCCCATTCACCTTTCTCACAACCCCCACACTTACCCCTAACCGTTACCGAAACTCCTAGCCCACACCCCATCGCTCCCAAGTTTTGGGAGAAACTAGTTTCTCCATAAATTATAAAAAGTTCACTTTTTTTCTACTTGCAAGCAGTTAGTGAATATTTAGGAACAGTTTATAAAACAGGACTTTCTATAACTTAAGGAGAAACTAGTTTCCCCCAAAATCTTGTGCATCGCTCCACCCACCCCTACCTCCATCCTACAACTCTCCCTAAAACCATCTCCAATGGTTTTAAATACCAAAATTATTCAACTGTCTCCACATCAGCTTCTCTCTCATCCACCTAATCATTCAACTCCCCATTCAATTTTAACCACTCCAATGATTAGTTTAAAAAAAAATTCAACCCCCTCCAACTCATTATCCTATATCCCATCACTTTAGTTTTACTTCCCTACTTTTATTTTATTTGATTTTATATTCTTTATTTTTATGATTAATAAAATAATAATAATTATTATCGTTTATTTTATATTATTTATTTTTTTGATTAATAAAATAATTATTATTATTATCATTTATAATTAAAAAAATACTTCACACTTAATTAATTTTTTAAATTGCAATTAAATAAATACGAAAACTGACGATAATTATTATTAAATCAAAGAAAAATTACAATAGACTCGACTCACAATACAATAAAATTATTAAATCACACATTAAAATACTTAAAAAT
The DNA here is from genome assembly GCA_022495995.1 of Adenophora triphylla var. japonica. NCBI lineage: Eukaryota > Viridiplantae > Streptophyta > Magnoliopsida > Asterales > Campanulaceae > Adenophora > Adenophora triphylla. The sequence continues at coordinate 32,131 of JAFEMH010006420.1, forward strand.
AATATTTATCCGCGTCACATTCCGAACGTTGCCCATGTGTGCTTGATTAGATCCGCCTGAAATTCATGATGAACTTTTGGATCACACATTTTCGATCGCCAAAATCTAGGGAGAAACGCGTTTCTCCATAAGTTATGGAGAAACGGGTATCCAGAACCTTTTGAAAGGATATCCAAAAAATTTGTATTGGCCATGACCTTGGCCCATGGCCTTGGCTTGGGCAATTCTAAATTTCTGGTTATTCATTTTGAAAGTTTCTGGATATCCAGAACCTTTTGAAAGGATATTCAGAAATTTTTGTATTAGATATCCAGAACCTTTTGAAAGGCTTCTGGATATCAATATTAAATGTTCTGGATATCCAGAACTCTTTGAAAGTGATATCCAGAATCTTTTTAAGTTGATATCCAGAAAGTTGGTATGTGTTGGTCCCATTCTAACATAACTTCTGGATATCATGATCAAAGGGTTCTGGATATCCAGAACCTTTGAGACTGATATCCAGAACCTTTGGAAAAACACGTTTCTCCATAACTTATGGAGAAACGCGTTTCTCCGGAGACCTACTCTTTCCGATCTAGCACGCACATGATTTGTAAATGCTGGTAGTACCTCAGTCGAGAATGTTTGATGTATACTAGACCCACTTGCCTCGGGTTGTTGATATAATTGTAATGATTTTTGCAGGCAACTATATCACGGGGAGGCTCAAATGAGCAATGCTCGTTACAGTAATCTACAATTTTACGTCAATACGCATCCCCTTTCTGATTTCTGCCGACAATATGGTCGGTTCCAAATTTCATCCACCCACTCAGTAGCACTAAATTTTTCTGAGTGGTCCATTTGGGGTGTTTTTTGCGAGAAGTTGTTGAACCCTCTCCGGTTGGAATGGTTGAACCCTCTGCAGTTGGAATGTCATCAATACTCACTTGTGTTGAAAATCCTGGAGTTGAAGGCCTCATGCGCCCCTGACAGCCGTGAGGCTCACACGCCATGTCTGTCGGCCCAATCAGGGGGCAACACGTGGCGTAAATCCTTCAAAAAAAAATTCATTCAACCCGGTTGAATAAATTAAATCAATGGCCCACTTTTTTTTTTCCAATTAAGCCCTCCAATGATTATTTTAATTATTCAATGGTTGAATAATTTTTTCAACTACCCATTAAACTCCCATTGGAGATGGTCTAACCAAATCTCCAACCCACCTCACCCCACCCCTTCCTTGTAGGTCTTTTTTTTTTTACTCATATTAAAATTATTCTTAACAACTCGTCGACCACCTACCCCCTCCCCCACTCACACCCCAATAAAAAAATTGCTTTAAATTATTTTTTAACAACTTTCCCCTACACCCTACCCATGTCCCACCCCACGCCCCTGTTCTTTACCCCTACCTTACCTCATACCCACACACCCACCACCTTACTCCCACCCTCACCACACCCTACCTTCCACTACCTCACCCACCCATCCCTACCCCTAACTCACTCGCCCCCACCCACCTCACCTCACCCCAACCCCTGATCCCCACTCTACTTTCAACCTACCCTACCCGCCCCCACCTTCACCACCCTACTCTACCCTCACCCCTCCCTACCCCCCCACCCACCCCTCCTACCCATCCATTCTATCACAGATTTTGTTTTCATCGAAAAATATTTTTATTAGATTCATTATAAACATGAAAATGTTTTTCAAAAAACATTTTCCTTATATAAACCAAACAGGCGAAAACGGGTTTAAGTAATATTTCAGAAAATATTTTCATTTTTCAGCGAACTTTTTTCGGGAAATCACTTTTCATAAGTCGTTTTATGCGAAGCAAACGGAGCATTAGAGATGAGAACACTTGTACAAGGTGTAAGTGCTCCAATTTGAGCTTGTTAGAATTTTCGTTAGAAAATTAACGAAAGTTATAACATTTCTAACAATTCCTAACTATCCTAACATTTCTAACAAAGTGAGGGTAAAATGGGCATTGTTATTTAAGGTTAAACCTTAAAAAGAATCTCAAAAAGCAAAACAAAAGAAGAAAACCAAAAATGGCAATGGTGGAAACACAAAAAGCATTTGTTAATTTGAATTTTGAAAAGAAATATTCTTCTTGTCCAAAGTGAAGCCGCATTTAATGAACGATCACGTTGCTGGATCCATCCGTGCGGATGAGTTTGTCATTTCCAGAGGGCTATAAATTGAGCCCTCCAGTCACAAAAATAAGGAGGAAGAACACATTTTGCACCGAACCTCTGGCGAAATATAGAGAGAAAACAGTGAGAATTCTTCAAGAATTGTCACCTTTTTCTCTCAATCTTTCCCAACTCATATTCATCCACTCACTCTCATATTAAATCCCTAAACACTCATACACTCAAGCCAAACACTCAAGAACACAAGGAAGATTGGTAAACCCTCCTCCTCCTAACCCTAAATCTCAACCATGCATGCATCTTCAAACTACAAAATGTAGTTCTTTCATCTTCTTGCTCTAGATCTAAGAAGATCACCATGGAAGACCATCTCCATGGATGATCTTCTACAAAGATCAAAATTATTTTTAAGCTTTCTTACTTTCTTGCAAAGAAAACTCATTTTCAAAACCCTAAAAACCATTTTCAAGCATAAAATCTTGATTTCAAAGGATAAAATTCCCCTTCCCAAGCAAATGAAATGCTTAGTCCTAATGTACCCCAAGGATGGTTTGGTATAGTTGATTCACCACTAAAATGTCTAGTGATCACTAACCAAAACCTAGGGAAATGGGGACAAGCATGGATGCAAAACCCCCCTTAAAATCATATTTTCTTTCTTGAGAAGTTGCTGTCCAGTAGCAATTTTCTCAGACCTCAGTCCATGGTCTTAATTTTTGGACACAGATGAACTTGGAATTTGGTGTTGACTACAAAATACTTTTTGTAGCCAACATCCAGAGCTTTCCAGACATATTTTTACCTTATTTTTTGGGTGAGTAAAACTCCTCTTTTCAAATTTTTTTTCAGAGGCTAGTTCATCAGCTTCTGGGAATCCAGATCTCATATCTGAGGTTTCCAGAAGGTTTTGACCCCTCAAATCTTCTCCAAAATGGGAAATTCCTTCGCACAAACTTTATTTAAGGTGTCTAGAACAACTTTCATTCTCTGAGTTTATCCAGATTATGAAGTTTCAAGACCCTTGAATCCCTTTTAAAATCAAAGGTCCACTGCCTTTTTCATTCTGGCAGAAATGGCTCTCAACTTCAAAAGGTCTTTTGAGTACCAAATCTCAATCCAAAAATCTTCCAAAAAATCATGGGATCAGTTTAAAGTCTTAAAAGGACATCCCAATTTTTACTTTTCTGATTTTCAACTTATTTTGGCCAAAACACACACACACACACACAAATGATTTTCAGCTTGGAAGACTCGTTTTACGAGGCGCGTCGGGTGCACACTAACGTCCTTCCCGACGCGTAACATGACCTCCGAACCTAAATCTCTGATCTCGGGCTTTTTTCAAAGTTTTGGCCTTCAAAATTAAAATGGCGTGGCGACTCCGTTTTCCGGTTTTATTTGGTTTTTCAAAGAAACGCAAAAATCGAATTTTCCCGCGAATGGCAACATCATCACACAAGGTGATATCTTATTGCGGATATTTTGTTTAACACAAGTGTCAATTATTAGTATTTTTTTTTGGTTAAATTTATTTTCTGTCATTTTTCATTTTCATTTTCAAGAAAGCCTATTATATTATTATTTCCCTATCCAAAACTGATTGAAAGAAGACATGGAAACTAGGAAAGTTGCATTTTACGAAAGAAGATATGGACATTTATATAGGAAGAGGATATGGAAAGCCGTAGTGTTTCCTCTTTTAGTTATTTCTCAGGTTCTCTTCAAACAATCCAATCGTTAAAAAATATAAACAAGTTTGGAAATGTTGAAAAGCAAATCATCAAAATCTAAGAACTGATCTTAGGACTGGTTCGATGATAACATAGTAAGACTATTGTTTTGTCCTTAGTTGCATGAGTGAGCTGGATTTCACGTTGTCTCTCTTTTTATCTTCGCTTGTTAGGGCAAGTTTTTGTTGAGGAGCCATTTCTATTATACCATGGACATGAAACTGTTACCAGGCAAAATTTATTGCAGTAGGAACATGAAATTGTTATGGTGACAAATACTTTCTGAAAGTTCGTTTCACTTTGATTTTGATCATCAATTCAATTAAACTTTGACCGTAATCTTATAAAAACCTAATTATCTATATTTAATTCCATTTTTTTATTAATTCACCATTAGAAGTAATATCAATAACAATATTTAGAATTGTATAGGAATGCCTAGGTTTTCATAAAATTATGATGAAATTTCGAGTGAATTAATTGACCATCAAAGTCAAGTGTAATAATTATACTAACATTGATTCTTTTTGTCTTGCTAACTTATTGAGAAAGGGTTCGAACACTTGAAATTTCTCAGAGAAAAGGCAATGGTGTATATAATCTTAGGGCCTGTTTTGATAAAACTAAAAATTAAGCTCTGAAAATATTGAAAATATAGAGCTGAAATTTAAGAGAATAAATAAGGCAATGGTGTATATAATCTTAGGGCCTGTTTTGATAAAACTAAAAATTAAGCTCTGAAAATATTGAAAATATAGAGCTGAAATTTAAGAGAATAAATAAAGTTGCTAAATTTTAAAACTTGAATTTGTTTGATAATAACAAATCACTTGCATCTGAATGTAATCAAAATTTCATTGCAACACACAATCATTATTTGAATAAGTTAATGAGTGTAGAATAAAATAAAGTTATCATTGACATAATTAAATTATATATTTATTATATTTAAATATTTTTTTGGTACTTCTTTGATCCCATAATAAAATTTATTTTAGCTATTTTGGTTAACTTGACTTAACTTTGATACACAGTGACTTTCGTACGTGCCCAGGGTCTCAAGAGCCTCATTCTTAATAAACGATGGTATCGCGTAGAAATGGTTTCTTGTTGTAAGTGAATGCAACGAAAAGACCGACTTTAGACGACGAAACTACATCAAGGGCGGGGTGTGACTAGGGGAGGAAATGAAAAAAAAAAAACAATAAATATGATATTCTATTAAAGATACTATCAATAATTTAATATTAAAAAATTTACATTTTAATGCTTAGTGAAATACTCCCTCCGTTCCACGTAAATGTAAATGTGGACTTATTTCCATTTTGATCCGTTCCACGTAAATGTGGATTGCCCAAAATGGAAATAAATATTCACTATTTCACCCATTCATTCTCTCTCCTACTTCACTTTTACACTCACAACATTCTCTCTCATAACTATTCCTCCCACTCATTCTCTCTCCTATTTAATTTTCCATACTCACAAACACCTCCTCCACCTATTTCTCTCTCCTACTTTTCCTTAATTCTCACACCCAAAAAGTTGATTTGCATTTACGTGGGACGGAGGGAGAGAGTATAATTTATATAAGAAGTTAAAATATTCCAACAAAATAAAGTAGCAATAAGTAAATAAATAAAAAATGCATGGATTTGATCATTCCTGAACGGTATAAACCGAGCTATGAACATGGGCTAGCCCGAACTTGGGCCCAACTATATTGGGCAGTGGATATTATCTGATTATGAAGTATTAGGGCCGAGTAAGATCTTCTTCGTATGCCGAGGAACATTTATTTCGGCCTTCTATCATCATTTTTGGGCCGCCATGTCGGAATTACCGAGGAAAGAGAAGTTATTTGCTCGGCATTTAGCCAAGTGACGAGGAAAGAAAATCATTTTCCCCGGCATATCTCCGTGTCGGCCATTTACCAAATGACGAGGAAGGAAAACCATTTTCCTCGGCCTATTTGTCAAAGGCCGAGGAAAATCATTTGCCTTCCTCGGTGTTCCGGTTAGCAGTTACAATCTTTATTCAACAAGGATTATACAGTTGTGATCCAATCAGGATTACAATTACCAATATCAATTCAAGTCAAACAATGACTCCTTAACAGATATAATTCTCTTAAGATTATATCTTATCTCTCTACAAGTTCACTCCAACATGGATTCTATCAATCCATTCCTATAAATACAAGCCCCATGGCTCATTAATTGGTACGTTACTTTTTACATTGGAGAAACTCTGTCAATTTGATTTCTCTAATATCAACCGTGAACTTACTCTCACGCCGGAGGGCCTTTAGCCGGATCCGCCCCGGCTTAGTTTACGTGTTTTCTCTTATTTTCGGAGCCTTGCGATCGCGGAGCATTCAACGCTTGGATGCAGGGTTTGTTTTGACGATTTTGGCATCATCAATTGGTTCCATTGCCGGGAAGTCGATTCAAACACCCTTTGTTTGGCCTGGAAAATCTTGCCTGAGAAGCTATTTTCCGTTGGATTTGTTCTTGATCGAAATCGAAAATTTTTGCTCCGACAGGCTCTGTTCTTGATTCGGTCGGAACTTGTAAACTTCCACCGGAAACTGCATTAATTCGGCCGGAAACTGCTAGTTCACGTCTGAAGCGTAATTTGTGGCTTGAATTTGTGTGTTGGAAAAATTGCAATTGACTGTTTGTTTGTGGTCAAAATTTACCCTAAATTTAGCCATAAATTCGGTTCTGTTGAAATTGTGATTTTTGGAAAATTTCACATTTAATAATCTGTTTGTGATTCATAATGGACGGACAATTCACAAGTGTTACAGCTGAGGATCCCACCCAAGTGAATGGGGGAAACACTGGAGCCGAGGAGCCACTGCCTCCTCCTCCTCCTCTACCTCGAGGCCCAGATGCCATTCCTCCCTTGCCATGACTCTTCGTTCCATAGGGTCGAGCAAATGCCGAGGGAGAGGGCAATGACCTTCCTCGTCCTACTCGTCCTCGTGGGAAGCAAGCAGGAAGGAAGAAAACAAAGAATGCCGACGCCGGTCAAGCAGGAGGATCTCACACTACCAGAAAAAGGTCATTTAGCGACGGAAATTTCCGCCGCTAAAATTATATTTCCGTCGCTAAAATAAATCACCGACGGAAAAATTCCGTCGGTGGTCCGCCGCTACCGGCTCGTCGCGGTGCTTTCAGACGGGTCAATTTCCGCCGCTATTTTTTTCTTTTACCGACGGAAATTAATTCCGCCGGTGAATTAATGGTTTCGGCGACGGAAAATTCCATTGCTATATTAATTTAATTTAATTAAATTTTTCATTTCGGCGGCGGAAATTTCCGTCATTGTAATAAAAATTAATTTAATTAAATTAATTTCAGCGGCGGAAATTTCCGTCATTGTAATAAAATTTAAATTAAAATTAAATTATTTCGGCGGGAATTTACCATCATTTGAAATTATTTAATTTTAATTTAAATTTTATTACGGCGACGGAAATTTCCGCCTGAAATTAAAAATTAAATAAAAATTAAATGATTATAGCGGCGGAAATTCCGTCGCCGAAATTAATTTATTTAATTAATTTTAATTTCAACATTAATTTCGGCGACGGAAAATTCCGTCGCCGATTCTCGAAATAAATTTAAAAAAAATAATTTAAAATATCAATAAACCAAAATTTTTGTACACGATATAACATTTCAATTTATAAAACTAAAACTATAAAAACTAAAATTCAAATATCGGCGTACCAAATAAAAACTAAATACCACCGTACCAATTCGGGAGGGGGAGGGGAGAGGGGAGAGGGGGAGGGGGAGGGGAGGGGGAGAGGGGAGGGGGAGGGGGAGGGGGAGAGGGGTGGAGCGGGGAGAGGCGGGGAGGGCTCCCGCGGGTATCAAATGTCTCAAATGTTTACAAACAAGTATAAATTAATACAAAAATGTCTAAAAATGTCTAAAAATGTCCGCAATCAACTTTGGGGAGGCGGGAAATTACCACAGGAGTCCTGGCCGAGATGAGCCATCAAGGCGCCAATTGTCTTTGAGTCTGCATGCTTTGTCTCGAATCTGCATGACGTCGATCGTTCTCCTCACGCATCTGCGTCTGAACTGCCTAAAGCATCCGCAAGCTTTGCCCGCTCGCGTTTCTCCTCCTCCAACGCAGCCTCCAGAGTGTCGACCCTCGGATCATGAAACGTGGGATGGGCTACATTTCGCCGACGGCCGGTCGACGTCGACGGGCATTGCCGCCCGTAATCCCCCATCCCTAACACTCGGGCTCCTCTCCTTGGATGTCCACGAGAGGTGACCTCTGCCAAACATCGAGCACGAAGGGGACGGGCTCGCGGGAGGCGTTCCTTCGGGAACAACGGCGGCTTGATATGCGGCTGAAAAATAAAACAAACAATTATAATCATATACACAATGTAAGGTACATAAATAAATTTACATATTCAAAATCAAGTCATTTAATGGTAGTTTACTTACAAAGGCGAGTGCATCGATCGTCAACCCATTGCGGAGGTTGATCGGGCGCTGTAGAATTCCGAATATGGGTGCTAGCGTAAACATCCACAAAAGTGATATTCGGACCATACTCCCTTTCCTATAAATAAAATAAGCGAGATTATTACTTTGAAATTGTATATATAAATGCAACATTTAAAGCGATTTAAAAGCATGCATACACTACATTTACACTAAAACTATGGATTTCATAGCATCAACATTGGCTCCCAGCTAACATACGTACATAAACCTATTTAAAAGCATCCATACACTACTACATTTAAATTAACATACATACCATGCGGTCGTGATGCTCGGCGACCGTGAGCGTCCCCCCGGTATGCAACGCCGCCGACCACAGGAGCCTGCTCTATTGGCCTTGGCCTGTTCGGATACAGCCTTCGCCGCAGGCGACCCCCAATATTCGCAAAATTGACCAAACACCTCATTGGTCATAAAAGTAGGACACAAGGGCATTTGTCCCGCCGCGAGCCGAAAGATAATAATTTTTCTTCGTGGTACCTATAAAAAATATGAATATCTTGTAAACATATAATGATGACATTATAAAATTAAAAGAGTATAATCATTGTTAATTAAACTAATTAAGGATAGATAAATATGTTACAAATAAAATCCTTAAACAGCTTGTGAGCCTGCTCAAAGAAAACAAATCTAGCCGTCTCCTCGCTGATGTCTGGATCCCAATAATATTTAGCCTACAACATATAATGATAACATTACAAAACTAAAAGAGTATAATCATTATTAATTATAACATTTTAATAACAAACTAACATTTAAGTTTTAAATAAAAACCATTAACACATTACCTTAAACTCATCCCACGCATCCTCCTTACGCCTCTGTGGCAATTTTTTCCAGTTGGGCCAAAACTCGGTCATTTTCCGAGACCGCCGTATTGCCCGATCTTAGTGCCGGTGGTGGGGTATCCACCTACAAACCTCGCCAAGTATATTTATACAATAACATTTTAACTTAAATAATGAATTATATATAAAGCAAAAAGGAACCAACTTATATCAAATTAATGAAGAGTTACTTACTGGTCATAAAGTGATGAGATCCGCACATATATCCTCCCCTCAGAATCGACGGTAGTCTGAGTACCGGCCCCAGAGGTGGAGCTAGTACTCCTGTGTGAGGGGTCAACACCATCGCTACCGGATCGGGACGGTTGCGTCCCAAGAATCAAAGTGTAAATGGGCTTGGTCCTCTTACCCTTGCCCTTTCTACTAGAACTCATACGTATTACGGTAAAAATATTAAAATATACAACTTTAACAATAGGAAACAATATATTCACAATACATCTAAAACTTTAAAGTTCTAATAATCTAAAGCATTCACAATACATATAAAACTTTAAACTATTAATAATATAAAGCATTCACAATACATATAAAACTTTAAAGTTCTAATAATCTAAAGCATTCACAATATATATAAAACGACGGATATTAAAAATAATCTAAAGCATTCACAATACATATGAAACTTTAAAGTTCTAATAATCTAAAGCATTCACAATACATATAAAACTTTAAAGTTCTAATAATCTAAAGCATTCACAATACAATTTTAAACTTTAAACTATTATTAATCTTCGTCCCCATCATCATCACTTGGACTCGAATTACTACAAAACTCGAGTTCTTCATCTTCGTCTTCGGACTACGATGAATCAAACTCCGGTTCCTCTTCCTCTTCCTCTTCCTCTTCCTCTTCCTCTTCCTCTTCCTCTTCCTCGATTCATCAATATCAATGTGCGCGAGATGACTCGAACGAGGCGGGGAGTTGGCAAATTCACCTGTAAGATATCCTCCTCGGGTTCATCAACATTTTGAGGAATATGAGTGACATCATCTAATGGATGATTAGGCGATGAAACGTTAGGTGGCACCGGCATTTCATCCTCTTGATAGGGTGTTTCTAATGACGACTCGTAGTTGTCGACGAGGTAGGTTGTCAATCATGCTCCTAGCCTTGGTCATCCAAACGACCCACAATCCGTCGGGTCGCGGACGAGGGTAGGGAGTCATGTATACCGTTGTGCTTGAGATGCTAAGATGAAGACGTCGTCGCCATTATGTCTGGACGAGTCCTTTACATCGACGAGGTCAAATATGGGGTGCTTCTTAACACCTCGCACAGCATCCCGCCAATCACAATTGAACAAGACAACACTGTTTCTACCGAAATACTCCACCTCGACTACTTCTTTCAGGACGCCATAATAATCATTCCCTATAAGCTGCACACCGCTATTCCACGTCAATTTAGAGCCCCCGTAAGCTTTGGTATGAAACACATAGCCATTCACGAAATAACCGTTGTATAAATGAACGTTCAAGTACGGAGATGATGCTAAATGTCTTAACCTCGCAGCTTTGGCATCTCGTATACTTGATTACTCCAACTATGTTCTAATTAATGTATCCCACTTCACTAAATTGGTATCATTGTTCAACAATCATAAAATGGTATTAAGCCATTAAACTCAATCCAGTTAATATGAACAAATTGAGCACCGGTTACGGACTTCCAAAAAATAGGTCTTGTTTTCAAGACACAATATAATGTGCAACCCCAAGGCCCAAACATTCAAAGATTGGAGAAAAAGGTGATAACATTGTACATAGTATATCTAGAAAAAAATAGGAAAGAGGTTGTTTTCATATCCAAACTCAAGTTCTTAACATTCACTTAGGCTTCGATCTACTATTACACAAACATAATTAACCATGTACATTTCATGCTTTGTAATCGAAGTTCTTACGTATAAATCTTATTCATCTCAAATACATAAATTTATTTACTAGAAGAAAATCTAATGACAACATGTGAATCCACAAAGTATACAAACCAATCGCACAAAGAAATAAACAATAGAATGACAAATTCCAATCAATAAAGTAACATTCAATTAACAAGCACATATGTAAAATCCATCAAGTAGAAATTTAAGTCAAACGTAACATCTCCAAAGTAATGCAATAAAGATATTACTCAAGTCTTATCCAAAAGACCTAGTTAACAAAGGAGGACAATAAGCCAATATTCCGAGAAAAAAAAAAAAAAAACGAAAAACAAACCTAAGCAGTTAACCAATTTCTTGAAATTTCTTGAAATCGATAAATAAATAAATCATAAAAATCGATGAAGAGGGGGAATCGAAATACCTGGTTGATGAATACAGAGAAGAGAGAGAAATTGGCCAGGTGGAAGGAGGCGGACGGACCAACGGAGACGACGGCGTGAGACGGTGGAGAGGTGGACGGAACCCTAGATTGGCAAAAATACAGAACCCTAGATTGGCAAAAACCGCATCAGCAATATAATTGATTAAAAAAGAATACAATCGAATGTAGTTTAAAGAGGGGAAATCACGTACCTTGAAGAAGAGAGAGCTAGGATTGAGAAATTGGATCGCTTCGAGAGGGAGAGAGAGACGCAGATGGTGAAGACGGTGGAGATGGTGGACGGCGAAGGTTCGTCACGGCGGAGACGGTGGAGAGGTGGACGACGGCGGCGATTCTTCTTCTTCTTCTAGGTCGCAGAGAGAGCGGGAAGAGAGAGAAAGCGGGAAGAGAGAGAGAGGGAAATTGATACGTAATTGATATCTGAGGGATTAAATGAGTTTTTATAATTTCAATGACGGAATATTCTGCCGCTAAATATTAATTATAGCGGCGGAAATTAAATTCCGACGCTATAATTAATATTTAGCGGCGGAATATTCCGTCGCTGTAAATCCGACGCTAAACTATACGTACGCTCACCTGGATCGATGACATGGCACTCTCACCGACGGAAATTTCCGCCGCTGATTTTAAATTCAGCGACGGAAATTTCCGCCGCTATTATTAATAAATATAATTGTTTTCATTATATTTTTGAAAAAATAAATAAATCATTAATATTTATTAATTTTAATTTAATAAATATCATTATTTTTATTTATATAAAAATAAATAAATCATAATAATTTATGATATATTTATATAAAAATAAATAAATCATAAATATTAATTAATTTTAATTTTATAATGGCATTATTTTTATTTATATAAAATATGAAAGTTATTTTAAATTACTCTCAAAAAAATAAATATGAGTCAATAAATATTATTTTTGAAAATTTTTTTATTTAATAAATATCATTATTTTTATTTATATAAAAATAAATAAATCATAAATATTTATGATATTTTTGAAAAAATAAATAAATCATAAATATTAATTAATTTTAATTTTATAATGCCATTATTTTTATTTATATAAAATATGAAAGTTATTTTAAATTACTCTCAAAAAATAAATATGAGTCAATAAATATTATTTTTGAAAAATTTTTAATTTAATAAATATCATTATTTTTATTTATATAAAAATAAATAAATCATAAATATTTATGATATTTTTGAAAAAATAAATAAATCATAAATATTAATTAATTTTAATTTTATAATGCCATTATTTTTATACCCTATACCCTATACCCCTATACCCTATACCCTATACCCTATACACTATACCCTATATACCCTATACCCTATACCCTATACCCTATACCCTATACCCTATACACTATACCCTATACCCTATACCCTATACCCTATACCCTATATCCCTATACCCTATAATTTATACCCTATACCCTATACCACTATACCCTATACCCTATACCCCTATACCCTATACCCTATACCCTATACCCTATACATTCTATACCCTATACCCTATACCCTATACACATACCTATACCCTATACCCTATACCCTATACCCTATACCCTATACCCTATACTATACCCTATACCCTATACCCTATACCCTATAATTTATACCTATACCCTATACCCTATACCACATATACCACTATACCCTATACCCTATACTCACTATACCTATACACATACCTATGCCACATACTATGCCACATACCCCTATACCCTATACTATACCACATACCCTATACCACATACCACATACCACTATGCCACTATACCCTATACCCTATACCACTATACTTATACCTATACCCTATACCACATACCCTATACTATACCCATACATGCCTATACCCATACACATACCCTATACCCTATACCACATACCCATACTATGCCTATACCTATACCCTATACCCTATACCCTATACCATACCTATACCTATACCACTATACCTATACATACTATACCACTATACCCTATACCCTATACTCCTATACCTATACCCTATACCTATACCCTATACCCTATACCCTATACCCTATATACCCTATACTACCTATACCCTATACCCTATATGGTTTGGTTTAGGGTTTAGGGACTTTAGGTTTGTGGTTTAGGTTTAAGGTTTAGGGTTAAGGTTGTTTAGGTTTAGGAGGTTAGGGTTTATAGGGTTTAGGTTTAGGGTTTAGGGTTTAGGTTTAGGTTAGGGTTTAGGTTTAGGCTTAGGGTTTAGGTTTAGGGTTTAGGTTTAGGGTTTAGGGTTTAGGTTTAGGGGTTTAGTGGTTTAGGTTTAGGGTTTGTGGTTTAGGGTTTAGGGGTTTAGTGGGTTAGGGTTTAGGTTTAGGGTTGTGGTTTAGGGTTTAGGGTTAGGTTTAGGGAGTTAGGGTTTAGGTTAGGGTTAGGGTTTGTGTGGTTTAGGGTTTTAGGTTTAGGTTGTGGTTTAGGGGTTAGGTTTAGGGGTTAGGGGTTAGGGGTTAGGTTGTAGGTTTAGGTTTAGGCGGAGTTTAGGGTTTATACAAAACAAGGAACTAACCAACTAATACACAACACTGGAGATTATTGTCTCATAAGTAATAACTAAGATATCCGAAAACAAAGACCCACATCATTACTTTGCTGAGCACACCGCACTCTTTGGCCCCACCACCGTGCATGTCATCATCTACATCGTAAGCTTCAATGTTGACATCGTGAAGGGTTGTCTCCTCGCACTCATCAAGCTCCATATCTGTCATCTGCGATGAAGGCTTAGGAGGCAAAGACACCCTCTAGGGCCTCGTGCATTGTACAGAGAAGAAGGTCTTGGAAGTGGTTGTGGAGAAGGGTATGCAAAATGGACAGAAAATTACATTCCCACACGAGAAGCCGATGAAGCTCCCGACACTCTTCTTGGAGACATAGTCTTTGTACTACAACGTAAAGAGCACCCAAAGTTCAAGCGAAAGGGTGATGACATATTTGTTAGGGGCTAAATATCCTTTTCAAACTTTCAAACCAACTTAATCGAGACACCTCTAAATCCCTCTCTCCCATCCTCTCTCTCTCTCTCTCTCTCTTTCTCTCTCCGAGAATTGAATTTGAAAATAACAAATATCGAGCCGCTCTTACCCCAGTGCTATTTCATCTTTAATTTCGTGTAATTCCACATTTCAATTCTCTCCCTTCACGTGCGGGTCCGAACTGCGGGTTCGACTTCCCAGATTCCTTGACTTCCGAACAATGCAAGGCCACAGAGGGTGTCTTTGCCTCCTAAGCCTTCATCGCGGATGACGATATGGAGCTTGATGATGAGTGCGAGGAGACAACCCTTCACGATGTCAACATTGAAGCTTACGATGTAGATGATGACATGCGCGGTGGTGGGGGCCGAGAGAGTACAGTGTGCTCAGCTGATAATGATGTGGGTCTTTGTTTTTGGATATCTTAGTTATGACTTATGAGACAATAATCTCCAGAGTGTTGTCTAATAGTTGGTTAGTTCCTTGTTTTGGACTAATCTTGTTTTTGTTTTATTTTGGATACTCCTCGACCTACCCATTCCATAACTTAACCCCGAACCCTCAAATCTCTTTAAAATCAAAAAGGTTTTTCTTATTGTTTTCCTAAATAAATGATAAGTGGCGAAATTAAAATTTAAATTCTTTGTCGAAACAAAACGTACATGAATGTTCGTTCAAAACAAAAAAAAGAACATGATGACGCCACAACTTTCGGGATCTCACAAGGATGAATAAGCGGCTTGGTGAATGTGGTACTTATAATGGCATTAAAAATTAAAATTAATAAATATTTATGATTTATTTATTTTTCAAAAATATCATAAATATTTATGATATTTTAATGTTTTTAGTTTGTTATTTTGTTAATTAGTTCTAAAAATAAACAAAAATTACATTTTGTTATCGGCAACGGAATTTTCCGTCGGCGATAAATAAAAATATTAAATTATCGGCGGCGGAAATATTCCGTCGGTGTTTAATAAAAAAAAAAAAAAAAACATTTAATTTCACCGTCGAAAATATTCCGTCGGTGTAATATTTCAAAAAGAAAAATAAAAAATATTTTAATTTCACCGTCGGAATATTTCCGACGCTGATAAATAAAAAAATAAAAAAATGATATATTTTCACCGGCGGAATATTTCCGTCGCCGATAAAGATTTAGCGGCGGAATATTCCGTCGGTAAATCAACCGCCAAATTAGCGGCGGAAATAAACGAATATTCGAGGAATATTCGTTTTAGCGGCGGAATTTAGCGGCGGAATTAAATTCCGTCGCTAAATTTGACGCCAAAAATTTTCCGACGCTAAAGCCTATATTCCGCCGCTATTTAGCGACGGAATCTGTCCGTCGCTGATTATTCCGTCGCTAAATGACCTGTTTCTGGTAGTGTCAATCCGTCGACCGACGCTCTTTGTTACACAAACAAATGGAGACTTTGCAAAGGATGTATGAAACACAAGTTGCTCTTTTGCAAATGGACCCAGATCATTCCATGGCTCCATTCATTGTACCATCAATGGGCCCACCTTTGAGAAAGGAGCAGGGGAGAGCATCGGGCTCCTCCCCTAAAGACCTGGCCGAACTACCACCGCCGGCTCCCGGGGATTCTCCTCGTCCTCGGCATAACGGTAAGCATAAGGATCACTGTGGTCGACCCGAGAAGCCAAATAACTCCTAGGGAAGAGGAAGTGAACTCCAAGGACCTAAGGACAAGACTCAGCTTGAATAGGCGCCTATCCCCTGCTCGCCTCATCATGACACCTAGGCGTCCCACGTCTCCTCGAGCTCGTCGGCGAGATTCTCCTCGTCCTCGTCGTTCGGATTCTCATCGTCCTCGTCGACCGACTCTCCTCGTCCTCGGCATCGAGAATTTGCTAGGCCAAGGACCCCGAGCCCTACGGGATGATACTTGGCGCACAAGACACTGGAACCGAGACGTGATAAGGCCCCCTCCAGGGCGTGATGGCCACCGACATGAAGCGGAGCATAGTAGGGTGAATGATCGCCCCAAAGACAAGTCGATCGAAGCTCCCCAACGAAGCACTCGCTCAAGCGGTGAGAAGGAAATAGAAACGAAGCAATGGGAGTTGTTGAAGCAAAGGCTGGATGATATGGAGAGGGAAAGAAATATAATGACGACGATTACGATTGGGCCCCGTCCGTTTTCCTTGAGGATAAGCTGCGGCACCTCCCCATCCTAACCTCAAGCTCCCAAACTTCGAGAAATACAACGGAACCACCGACGCCAAGGACCATGTGCAAAGTTTTGAACAAACCATGAATCTCCTCACCACTTCGATGACTTGCTCTGCAAAGCTTTCGCGAGCACCTTTTAGGAACAGCTTTGACTGGTTCCGTGAGCTCAAGAAAGGTTGCATCGATTCTTGGAGGGGCATGAGGAGAATGTTCTTAGATCATTTTGCCACAGTGGGAAGAGGAAGATGAGATTAACCGACTTGGCTGACATTGAGCAAGGGAAGGGAGAGACCACCCTCGGCTACTACAATAGGTTCCGAAAAATGGCGGACCAAGTCGAAGAAAGCCTCGGCGATAGGGAGGTCATAGTTTGCTTCAACTGCAGGTTAAAATCTGGCCCCCTCATTTATGAACTCTCGGCCCGGGGAACCCGGCTCCAAGGCCGAATCATGCAAGGTGGCTTATGCCATTTCCATGGGTCAAGACAAGACAAAGAAAAGGGGAGGCGACAAGACGGAACCTGAAGCAACTAACCCCGACGGAATGACAACGGGAACGACAAGGGTTCCAAAGGAAAGAATAGAACCGTAAGCACCGAGAAGGCCGGAGTTCACCCCTCTTACAAAGCCCATCTCCGAAATCATGCGGCTAGTGAACCTTCCTCCACCTCGTCCGCCAGATCACCCAAAATATCCCCGCAACAAGAACAAATATGTGATTTTCACAAGGACAACGGGCACACCACCGATGGTTCTTTGGGCCCTTAAGAAGATAATCCAACAAATGGGTTGACGAGGGAAAGTTAGACCGTTATGTCATGAAGAAAGATGGCAAGCGAAAGCGGAAGCAAGAGGAGAGTGAAGATGACTCCAAGAGTGAGGATGAAGATCGAAGGCCTCCTAGGGCTAAACTACATGTGATCCGTGAAGAGGTGACCTCCACCGAGAAAGCTAAGGGACCGGATCCACGAGCTAAGCAAAGTATACCATGTCCACTGCTTGGATCCATAAAGCGAAGAAATCATTAGTTTTTCTCCGAATGAGTTGGCGGGAAGTCGAGCAGCTCGTGAGCAGCCATTGGTCATCAAGGGTCGAATTGACAATGTTGAATCCGAAAGACTTCTTGTTGACACGGGGGCCTCCTGTGACATCCTGTACTATTCAGCCTTCCAACAAATGGGGTTGAAAGACACCGCGCTAGAACCATATCATGGAAGGCTTGAAGGATTCACCAACCATAAGGTTGGAGCAAAGGGAACCGTAGAACTAGAGCTCGAAGTCGGCGATCATCCCTTCCGAGCCAAAGCTACTGTCACTTTTATAGTCATGGACTTGACTAGTGACTATCATGCGATTATCGGCATTCCAAGTCAAGCCAAACTTGGGATGGTAGCCTCCCTTCCTCACCAACGAGTTAAATTTCCCACCCGTGTTGGCATTGGATGCGTGAGGGCAACCCCCAAAGATTTCTTGGAACATGTTGTCAAGAGCCGGAAAAAGTCAAAAAGCGTGGAGATAGATACGCCCGAGGAGAACATCAAGATCACCAAATCACAGAAGACCACGGAAACTAGCTCGAGGATGAACTATATCCGTGAAGTATGGGAAAGTGAGGAAGAGGAACCTATGGTCCTAGAAATTGTGGATGACCAAGGCATAACTCTACCCACACTGGAAGAAGATCCTATGGTCCTAGAAACTGCGGATGACCAAGGCATAGTTCTACCCATCTCCGAGAAAGACCCCATTCTCGTCAATGACCAGAACTCGGGGGCCAACCATGACTCGGGGAAGAACGATCTTCCAGACATCGATAAACTTATGGAGGAAGAAGGCCTCAATGTAAACGACAATGAAGGGAGGAGAATCAGAGAGATCATCATCGAATCCCTAGAATTTCGAGACGGACCGAAATGAAGCCCGTAGATGAGCTAGAAGAGGTAGTCATTAATCCCGAATATCCTGAACAAAAAATCAAGCTAGGAGGCCAGCTATCACAGGAAGAGAAAGAAAGAATCATATCCCTCTTGAAAACAGCCTCAACGTCTTTGCTTGGAGAGTCGAAGACATGAGGGGATCAATGAAGAAGTAGCCCTCCACCGCTTAGAAGTTGATCCTTTAGCGAAGACCATCTCCTGCATACAAGGAGAAATTTTGCAAGGAACAAGGAGGAAGCTATAAAAGAAGAGGTGCAGAAATTACTCGCCGCCGGAATAATTCGCGAAGTCAAATACCCCGTTTGGTTGGCTAATGTCGTTATGGTGAAGAAGCAAAATGGGAAATGGCGTATGTGCATAGACTTTACTCGATCTAAACAAAGCCCGCCCCCAAGGACAGCCTATCCTCTCCCCGTGAATCGACAAGTTGGTGGACTCCATTTCTGGACACCAAACTCTCGCCTTCTTAGATGCCTACTCGTGCTATCATCGATAAAAATGGCGAAAGAAGACATCGAGAAGACCGCTCTTCAAACACCCGTGGGGAATTTCGCTACATCATGATGCCTTTTGGGCTCAAGAATGCCGGTGCCACTTACCAACGGATGGTAAATCAAGTTTTTGCAAGTCGATAGGTAGAAACATGGAGGCTTATATTGATGACATGGTCATAAAGACCAAGGAAGGCAGCCCACGTTCCCGACCTAGAAGAGACCATTCACAACCTCCGAGCAAACAACATGAAGCCGAATCCAATCAAGTGCGTGTTCGGAGTTACCGCAGGAAATTCCCGGGCTTCATGGTTTCCCAAAGGGGGATTGAAGCAAACCCAGAAAAGATCAAGGCGCTCGTTGACATGAAGGAACCTACCACCATCAAGGAGGTCCAAAGACTAAATGGAAGAATTGCGGCCCTTGGAAGATTCATCGCCAAATCCGCCGAAAAGTCACTGCCTTTCTTCAAGGTATTGAAGGGTACCAAGAGCTTCTCTGGACTCCCGAATGCTCGAAAGCTGTTCCTCCGGTTGAAGGAATACTTGGGTTCCCCTCCCTTGCTTAGCATCCGACTACCGGTGAGATGCTATATGTCTTCCTAGCCGCCACCGATCACGCCGTCGCAGCCGTCTTAGTTCGAAAGGACGAAGGAATTCGAAGCCCGTCTACTATGTCTCAAAGGCCCCGTCCGATGTAGAAAGCAGATATTTCAATGTGGAGAAGATAGCATACGCACTAGTCATTGCTTCAAGGAAGCCGCGTGCATATTTTTCTCGCACACCCTATCACCGTCTACACCAACGAACCATTGAAGAAAATCCTTCACAAGTTGGACGGCTCGGGACGTCTCCTTAATTGGTCAATCGCTCTAACGGAGTTTGATATCACTTACCAAACCAAGGAAGACCCTCTTAGCACAGCCTTTGGTTGACTTCATGGTTGAGACCGCCTTTATGGGTGAGCATCTCCCCACCTCCCTAAGCAAAACGCGCCTGAGGAAAAAGACTCTCCCATTGAACTCCCATCCAACCGTTGGATCCCGTATACGGACGGATCGGCTACCAAGGAAAGAAGCGGAGCCGGAGTTGTACTAGCAAGCCCAGAGGAGAATATACTATACAAGATGCCATCCGCTTCAGGTTTCCCGCCTCTAACAACCAAGCTGAATACGAGGCTCTCATATTTGGCATTGAGTTGGCCTCCTTCTAAGGAGCAACTAAGGTGGCTGCTTTCTGTGACTCCCAGCTTGTTGTCAAACAAGTGAAGGGAGAATATAACACTCAAGATGTCACCCTTGCCAAGTATAGAGACTCGGTCCTAGATATGACGAAGAAAATGAAATTTTTCGAGCTCAAGCGTATAGGAAGGGAAGACAACCAAGTCGCAGACGTTCTCTCCAAACTAGCCACCATGGACGTGTCTCATTCGGAGACCAACCCATATGTAGTTTATGCCGAGGAACCCGCGTATGAAAGATTACAAGTCATGCCGCGGACGAGGAAGAGAGATGCCGGATCGATGACTACATCGAATACATTGAGAAGGAGAAACTCCCGTAAGATGATGCTCGAGCCAAGCTTATCAAGAAGAGGTCTCCAAGATTCGTGGTGATGAACGGAGTCCTCTACCGAAGATCTTTCACGAAGCCCCCGCTAAGGTGTGTCTATCCCAAGGAAACCGAGAACCTCCCCGGCGTAAGTACATGAAGGTGTTTGCGGCGGACACCCGGGGCCGAACCTTAGCCGACAAAATCATATCGCTAGGTTACTACCGGCCAAACCTAAGGGAAGACAGCGCACGCCTATGTTCGAAAATGTGACAAATGCCAAAGGTTCTCTCGACATTCCAAGACTACCTGCAATGAGCAAACACTAGTAATACCTACGTGGCCATGTGATATGTGGGGGATCGACCTCATTGGACCCTTCCCACCTGCCCGTGGTAATTGCAAGTACGTGATAGTAGCCGCTGATTACTTCTCCAAGTGGATAGAAGCCAAGGCATTGGCCAAGATAACGGAAGAGAATGCGATCAACTTTGTTCATGACAACATCCGGTGCGCATTCGCCTTCCGCATACAATTGTTTCGACCATGGACTCCAATTCTCCACGGCATTTACAATGAACTGGGAAGAGTCAAAATACGCCATGCAAAAATCTTCGCTAGTGCACCCCAAGGCAACGGTCAAGCGTAAGCCGCCAACAACCGGTCCTAACCGCCCTCACCAAGAATCTTGAAGGTCGCGAGGGTAGATGGTTGGACGAACTTCCACTAGCTTTGGCGGGTCAAGCTCGCACAACCACCCGGGGCCAACCGGGAAACCCCATTCGCACTAACCTTCGGTTACGAGGCTACGGCACCAGAGAGACGGCCATCCCTACAAGAAGGAACTCCCATTATGATGAGCAAGTCAACAAGGTCAATAGGCTCCTAGACTGGACCTGATAGATGAAAAACGACTAGCCGCGCAGATTGAGGATGGTGAATTACAAGCAAAGGACCAAGGCATATCACGACAAGAGGGTCATCAAAAGAGTATTCCAAGTTGGCGATTGGGTACTTAGAAAGATCGAAGCCACCGGTCGGAAGGCGTAATGTACACAAGCTCTCCCCAAATTGGGAAGATCCCTATATCATCACTCAAGTCATCCGAGAAGGGACCTACAGATTGAGGACCAAGGAGGGGAAGGATCTCAAGCATCCATGGCATTCGACAACCTCAGAAAATATTATCACTAGTCTAGTTTATTTTGCAATAGATTAGCTCTTTATTTTCGGTCTTTTATTTTCGGTCTTTTGTTTTCTTTTTGTCTTTTTAGTTGATAGGATTGCAGCTTCTATGTAATCGCATTTCAGCTTCTACGAAAGTGTTTCTTCCAACATGCAAAGCAACTACAAATTTTTCACCTCAAAGACCGGAAGATGAGGACATTACTTCCGACTCTCCGATACACACAGCCAAGACCAAGTGATCTTCCTTGGCCCGATGGCTCACCACCGCCCAAGACCAAGGATCCTCCTCGCCCGATGGCATACTTCAACCGCCAAGACCAAGGATTTTCCTTGGCACGATGGCTTAACATCGCCAAGACCAAGGGATCCTCCTCGCCTCGACGGCTTAACAATCGCCAAGACCAAGGATTTTCCTCGCTCGATGGCTTAGCCCAAGACTGCAAGGGACCACTGCCTCACGATGCTACACACATCCCGTGGTCCACCTTGACTCAGATACCAGCGGCAAGACCAAGGGACCTCCTTGGCTCGATGGCTTACAACACATCACGTCAAGGGTCCACCTTGACTCAGATACCAAGCGCCCAAGACCAAGGAACCTCGCTCGACGGGCTTACAACACATCCCGTCAAGGGTCCACCTTGACTCAGATACCAAGCGCCCAAGACCAAGGAACCTCCTTGGCCTCGATGGCTTACAACCCTTCCAGTCAAGGGTCCACCTTGACTTAGGAGACTAACAGCCAAGATCGAGGACTTTCCTCGGCCTAATGGCTTGATAAACCTCCTACCATGAATCTACTCTGATTCAGGATTACAATATTCAAAGCCGAGGAAATCTTCCTCAGCCCAAATGAAGTACGAGTATAGTTCCAACCGAGGAATCTTTCCTCGGCCTAACCACTTGCTCCACAAGGAACAAGGGACCTTCCTCGGATCCCACCTTCCTAAGGCTAATGCTTGCATAGCATACCAAAATATAACCAAGTTAGTGAAGTGACAAGAATAATGACAAAGGATTTTTCATTGATATTCAAATGGAATTGGCTGCATCCTATTGTCTATTACAAAAAAACAAAGGAAAAAAGCTATCCTAAGATTGGTGCACATCATCAAAAGGCTTGTCCAAATGGCCCTTCAAAGTGATAGTGGCCTGGGGAGGAAGGACCGTTTGATTAGCTGGAGGCATTATTTTCCCGGTCCCCTCCTTCCACCTCGGCCTCTATGTCCTCGGGCTCGTCGGCGTCTTGGATCGCCTCCACCGGTCTTTAATATTGCCGGGGACAACAGAAGCCTGGCTTCCACACTTCCCCGCAAGCATGGGCATCCTTGGCGGCCATCGGCTCCCGTATTTGCTCTCGAATAAGGGACCAAGTGATGGAGTGCCCCGACCTCCTCGGCATATTGATCCTCGCAAATTAGCCGGGCAATCTTGTTGATGTCCGCACCGGTGGAAGGATCACCAAAATGCTCCGGCCAAGTGGAGATAGCCATCTTCAAACATGGTGGCCGCTTGCTCGTCCACGGCCTCCCGAAGGCCGAGCTGGCCATCATCAGTTCTTTCAAAGCCGAGCTCTCCTTGAACCGAGCTACGGCCTCCTCCTCCCTAGCCGGGAGGGTAGCTTCCGGGCCCCGGCACTTGGCCTCCGCTTCATCACTCCTTAGTCCGAAGCTCGGCCTTATCGGCCTTTGCCTCAGGCGAAAGCTCTTCATTTTGAGCCAGATGTTCCTCGGCTTTTGACCTTCTTCCTCGGCCCTTTTACCTTGGCCTCAACCTTGGCCTTGGCCGCCGCAAGCCTCAAAGCATCCTTGGCCTCTAAAAGTTTAGCCAAGGAAGACTTGTCTTTTTCGCTCTTTGCTTGATTTTGCCTTGGCCTCGTTCGTACGCCTCGTCTTCTTCGCCGCACATTCTCGTACGCCGTGACGAAGCCAACCGAAAGATAAATCATCGTTAAGAAGACAAATCCAATATCAAAGACAATAACCCGTAAAGGGATCAACATTTACCTCGGCGATCAAGAGTCCCTTACGGCAAAGCACGGTATCCTCGTTGGGACCCTCTTTGCAAAGGGTTTCGTAAGCATCCTCGTCCATAGCCCTTTGGATAGGAGCTCGGCCCAATCTCACTAAGGGTCCCTCCCTTGCAATGTGGGGAGTCCCCTAAGACGAGGAATACCGAGGGACATACTTTTGGCCAGCTCGTCGGCCTCTTCAACAGCTTGGACTGATTGAACGGTCAAGGGAGGGAGAGCATCAACATTGTGGGCCGCACCGACGCTTGCCCGTTTGGCCGCCGGCTCCTGGCGCTAGCACTTGGAGTTCTTTTGAGCCCGACCTCCTTTGGACGAGGCTAGCTTCCTCGGTTGCCTCTTTCCTCGGCATCAACATGGAGGCTATGCCCTCTGCAGGTTGATGGGTTGGTTTGGTTGTCAGCCGCCGTTCCTCGGCATCCACTTCCCGCAATTTAAGGGAAGGGGTTGGTCGATCTGAACATTAAGGATGAGGTTACGTGCATTAGCATCCTCCCTCCTTTCTGTCAAGCGGCTTTCTTGCTCAACCTCCTCTTCCTCTTCACGAGCTCTGGGACTAAGTCTCTCCATTGCAAGGGCGGCTTCTTCCTCGGCGGTTAAATCAGAAGACAAGGAAGAAATGGTCAAGTACGAGCAAGAAAATTCAAGGTCAAGTACGAGCAAAATAATGTGACGCAAAAATTACAAGTGTCCAAGATAAAAGTTTACGTCCAACAATGTTAGGTGCTCCAATACATTGATCACGGGACGCCATCATGGCACCTAATACAATCCTCGTGGAATACGAAGCCTCGGATGTACCGTCCAATCATTGAAGCGACGTCCTCTTTTAACATTGACGAGGGAGCCACCCCGTCCTCGTTCCCCGCATCAATCCCGCCCGGATATAGAAATGATCCGAGGATTCAACTTGCTTCCAATCCAGACCCCTACCCTGGCAAACTCTTCCCACGCTTGATCAAATCTTTGGTCCACCCGTATTGTTGGACGGCAAAGGAAGATGTTGGATCATCACAAGGAGATCGGAACTCCCGGCCTTGGCGGCTCTCGACGCGGATAACGTGGTTATCCCAGCCTGGAACTTTACTGGACATGGGAAGAAGCAACTTAGGTTTCCTATTGGCACTCCTAATAACTACAAGCCATTGTTCCTTGATGACTTGGACAATGTAGAAGTGACGAAGGCTCCCATGGTCGGCTCATAGCCTAAACTACGGCGAGAGGATGATGAAGCTAACCGAGAACCCTAGTACCATTGGCTCCTAGCATGGCGACTGCCTTTACATCATCCAAAACTCACAAATAAAGGGGTGCAGGGAAGACTGAGTCCCCTGGTGAAACCGTTTGAAATAAAAATGGACGTAGTCTTGGTTATAGTAGAAGGCCGTCTCTTCTTTTCCGTCTTCGGCTCGATCTTGCCCATATAAGTTAATTTATACTCGGCGCGGTTCACTTTGTACTTGGTGTGCGATCTCTCAATCATGGGATCCCCAGGCTTTGGAGCCTTCTCGATTTGTTTTCCTCGGCTACTGCTCCTCGGCCTCCTCTTCTTCGGACAAGGCGGGCATCAGCTTGCGCACCTTCAACGAAGGCGTTAACTATTTGAGTAGACGAGGAGGGCTCTCCTTCTCTTCCCGTCATATCTGCATAAAGACGAGGAGACAAAATTATTTACCTCGTCGATGGCCGATTAAATGACGGGGGAAGGAAGATTCCCCTCCTCGTCATGATTCCATAAGGCCGAGGAAGGAAGATTTCCTTCCTCGTCATTTCATAAGGCCGAGGAGGGGTCGTACCTCTCGGGCAGCTCACGCATTTCGCGATGGGAGGCCGGGTAGAAACGATTCGATGTGCTCCACCATCTCGGCCCTATCCTCAAAAACTATGATGTTGGGAGAACCGGACTCAATCCTATCTATTCTTGTGGAGTCGGGTATTGAATGAATAAACGGGATCGGCCATAACCCCTCAATTGCTTGCTTATATCATCCAAGTTCGGCATCAACCATGGACCCCTTTCTCGTCGATAAACCCTCGGATTGCCCGTATGATATCCGTAACGGAATCGGGGGAATGGTCCCAAGAACGAGCCATTTCTAAGGGAATCAAAGATTAAAGGGAAGTTCATTCAATATTCGAAGAAGTTTAACAAAATACAAAGAAAATCAAAAATTTGAAATTTTGAGAGTTTGAAACAAACATTCGTGAAGAAAAGATTGAATCTTCAATAATGGCGGTTCATGTTCTTGATTCACATATGATTTCTCCTAACAACCCTAGAAGACGCTAAAGCAGGAAGGGAGTTCGTGAGAAGGGAAGAAAATCATACCTGAGTTTGCAAGAAAAAACGAAATCAATGCAGAAAACAACTTCGCGGAAAAATGAAGCTCGCCAAACTGAGTTCAAAGATCGGCCTGATGTTTTCGCCGGTGAATTCTTGCCAAATACTTTCAAATGCTTGAGGTTTGTAAAGAGTAAAATGAAGAGGGTTTTAAGTTTTTATACCTCCCCAAGTCGGGTCGACCCATGGGTAAAGCATAAATTTGGGTGAGGCGCCCCAAGAATTAAATGCTAAACACAGTTATCAAGGCGTGACAAGGCAGGGGGCCCGTGTCATCATCGAATAGCAACCGTCGATTTACCAACCAATGACACGCGTCCAAACTGTTCGTATTCCATGTGCCGATGCGGCGGAAACTTTCTACTCGTCTAAGCCAAGCTAGAAAGTCGGGGGCCACTGAACGGTATAAACCGAGCTATGAACATGGGCTAGCCCGAACTTGGGCCCAACTATATTGGGCAGTGGATATTATCTGATTATGAAGTATTAGGGCCGAGTAAGATCTTCTTCGTATGCCGAGGAACATTTATTTCGGCCTTCTATCATCATTTTTGGGCCGCCGTATCAGCCGAGGAAAGAGAAGTTATTTGCTCGGCATTTAGCCAAGTGACGAGGAAAGAAAATCATTTTCCCCGGCATATCTCCGTGTCGGCCATTTACCAAATGACGAGGAAGGAAAACCATTTTCCTCGGCCTATTTGTCAAAGGCCGAGGAAAATCATTTGCCTTCCTCGGTGTTGATTAGCGCATTACAATCTTTATTCAACAAGGATTATACAGTTGTGATCCAATCGGGATTACAATTACCAATATCAATTCAAGTCAAACAATGACTCCTTACCGAGATATAATTCTCTTAAGATTATATCTTATCTCTCTACAAGTTCACTCCAACATGGATTCTATCAATCCATTCCTATAAATACAAGCCCCATGGCTCATTAATTGGTACGTTACTTTTTACATTGGAGAAACTCTGTCAATTTGATTTCTCTAATATCAACCGTGAACTTACTCTCACGCCGGAGGGCCTTTAGCCGGATCCGCCCCGGCTTAGTTTACGTGTTTTCTCTTATTTTCAGGCCTTGCGATCGCCGGAGCATTCAACGCTTGGATCTGGGCTGTTTTGACGATTTTGGCATCATCAATTCCTTATTTTTTTTCCCTTTCTTTCCTCCTCTTACATTCTTAAAACTCCCCTTTCCAGATTAAAATTGATAGTTTGTTTAAGATAAACTTAATTAATTGAGTGATTTAAATTTATCTTATCAACAAACAGTATAATTTTTTAATATTTTGAAATATTCCAAATTAAAAATTAATTGGGTTAACATACATACCCGTATCCAATGCTTGGCATGATATCTAAACCTACACTTGTAAGCCCTTGTAGGTGAGATTACGCCCAAAATGATGTAACTAATTTAAATCGATTTGGGATTTTGGGTAAACCTTTTACATGCAAGCTTTAATGGGCTGGGCTTTATAATTTATTTTTTTTAATAAGATTTTATTTTACAAATAAAAGACCACTTAGTAAGACTTTTTTGTGACAAAGACTACATATAAATCTATACAAAATATTTTTTTTAAATGTGGTAAACTTGATATTAGGGGTATAAGTGATTCGGTACAAACTGCGGTTCGAAATCGAATCAAATTAAATCACGCGATTTAGTTTGATTTTCAAGCAATAACGGTTTGGTTCGGTTCCAAATATTGTCAAACCATTTGGCTTGATTTAGTCTGCGATCTGTACCCCCAAACCACATTTCGAGACCGCGAGATCGAATCATCAAATCGAATCGATAAATCGTACCACCAAACCGTTTATTATTAATCATAGATATTTATATCTTTTATCTTCACCTCACATTTAGATTTGAAAATCTCTAATTCTATTCATGAGTTTTAGCTCACAACACTTTTTCTTTTGGTTAATCTTTCTATAATAATGTGAATTCACTTTTTAGCATATATCATTACAAGTACTCAAATAGCTTGTTGTTATCATAAATATGAAATTACAATTTCATTCAAATTTTGAATCTATTCTGTATGCTATGTTTGGAAAGTTCAAACAAACATTACAATTAATTGTGTAGTTTGAAATCATGTTCTAATTAATTGTTTAAGTCGTGTTCTATTTCATGGTTTGAACCGTGGTTTGAACTATGGTTTAAACCGTGTTTCGGATCGTAAAATCAAACCGCAGTTCGAACCAAACCGAAACAAACCATGGTGGTTTGGTTCGTTTCGATTTGAATTTTTTCATGGTTCGATTCGATTTGCGACTTTTCCAAACCGATAACTAATGGTTCGATCCATAAATAAAAAAAAATTGAACCAAATCGAACCATTTACAACCCTACTTGATATATATAGTGCACTAGTATATTCTAATGTCCAGTGGTGAAGCCGCGTTAAGCTGATAACTCATTCGATCTCTTTGATTTTGAAGATGACATTTTTATACCTTCAAATTTAGAAAATAATATTTTTACCATTTTTTTTTAATTTCATCTCATTTAGTTTAGGTACAACTCATGCACTAGTATGAAATTTATAAGTATGATATTCTCATATGCAATATTATTATTTTTGGTACAACTCATGCAATATTATGATCAAGTGAAAGTTCTTGTTCTTGTTGTTTTTGGCTTTTTGCTTTATTTTATTTACTTAATTTTTTTTTTTTCATCCTAGAATGTAATAATTCAATTTTAACTATATACTCTCCCCGTCCCATCCGACTTAGGATAATTTGTTATTTTTGGATGTTCCACTCGAATTAAGATATCCCAAAATGACAAGTTTATATTATTTTTATATTTCATGTGACTCACTTGTCATAATAACAACAACAATCTTCTTACTATTTCTCTTACTTATTTTCTTTCGTATTTTACTTTTAATACTCACAATATATATTGCATTCATTCTCTTTTATTTTATTAAATTTGTAGTTCTTAATTTTTGTGTTGAGAAAAAAATTCACAAGTTAAATGAGAGAAATCAGTAACTCTAGTTAGTACGTTGGTTGGAGTAGTGAATGTAGACCCCACAAGAAAACGAGTAAAAACTAAAAGGGCAGGATTCGCCGCCGTGTTTGGTGCCATCTAATCTAATAAAGGCATAATAAGTGCTTGCCAAGTGTACTAACCCACCAGCCCCTCTTCCCTCCACCAACAAAGGCGGTGGTCAACATCTAAGTAAAGATCATAATGAGAGGTAGCCATTGTATACTAGATTTTATTCGGTCCCTCAATTAAATACTCCGTATTAAATGTATTTTTTAATAAATATTTCATCGTTCTAAATATGTTGTTTTTTAACTTTTCAAAAATATTAAAAAAGACAATTATTATTATAAATTTATAAAGAAAGCATTTGATTGTCACCCTTAGGGAGGGATGACAATTTAATCGAACCCGATTCGTTCTAAAAGGTGATCCGATCCAAAATTTTCGAATTTGGTAGAATTTTTCATGATCCGATCGGATTTCAAATCAGATTCGATTTAGGTATGATCCGATCCGAGATCCGATTTCCTTCAATTTATTATCCGATTCGATTCGATTTGATCCGCTTTCATTAACCTTACTGTTTTTCATTTTTACCCCTCATGTTCTTTAAATTTGCATTTATGTCTTCCTTATATAAGGAAAAATCTAGGGTTTACCCTCCCCCTCTCTCTCTCTCTCTTGCGCAGCAGCCCTCTCTCACTCTTGGCAGACGATCTCGGATCGGATCGAATCGGATATGGCTTTCTAGTATTTTATTAAATTGATTAAATTAAAAAATATACTTCCTCCGTTCCATCAAAATTGATACCAAATTTTTGGACACGCAAATTAAGAAAAAGTACGAGAGAGAAAAAGTAAAAGAAAATGTTGTGAGTATGAAGGATTAAATAGGAGAGAGAATGAGTGGGAAGAATAGTTAGGAGAGAGAATGTTGTGAGTGTAAAAGTGAAATAGGAGAGAATGAGTGGGGTAAATAGTAAAAATTTCCTTTCATTTTGGGAAGTATCAGTTTGGCTGGGACGGACCAAAAAGAAAATAAGTATCAATTTTGGTGGGACGGAGGGAGTATATAGCTTCGAATCGGATCGGGATTCGAATTGGGGCTCGAATCAAGTAAGTTCTGATCGAATTGAATTCGGCTATGGCTTTCTAGTATTCGAATCAGACTCGGATCGGTTCAACCCGATTCGATCCGATTGCCATCCTTAGTCACTCTCACTTACATTATACTCCCTCCGTCTCACGTGAATGCAAACTTATTTCTATTTTGATCCGTCCCACGTAAATGCAAACTGCCCAAAATGGAAACAAATTTATTATTTTATATTCACCCTACCCTATCCCACCCACTCATTCTCTCTCTTCATTTTTCACCATACAATTTATTCAATCAACCTACTATTAACTCCACTCATTCTCTCTCTTCATTTTCTATCACACATTTTCATTATCTTAATAATATTTCTTAGTTATTGTGTCCAAGAAAATAATTTATATTCACATGGAACGAAGGGAGTATTCACTTGAAAATTATAATTAATGACATGAACCAAGTACCATTGAGAAATAAATTTGAGTTTTTATCCTGAAAACTGAAACAATACCTCTCTGTCTCACCACCTGAAAAGGTACAAAAGTGGGTTTGTATGAAAATTAATAAAAATGTATAGTAGAGTAATTATTGTGAGTATAAAAAGTAAGATATGAAAGAGAAAGTGGAGTAAATAATAATATGTGGATAGTTATTTTTAGTATAACAAGTGAGTTAAATCAATAAATAATTATTAAAAAGTTTTTCATTTTAGGAGTGTGTCTTTTTAAATGGGACACCCAAAATAAAAATTTGTGTCTTTTCGAATAAGTCGAATAAAGTAAGTATTTTGAACGAAATTTTTATTTATAAAACAATATTTATTTTGAACGGGAGGGAGTAATCAAGAGTACTCTTTCATAGACATTGTTAAATTGACATTTACATAAACATTTTCATTTATTTTTCCATTATGTTTCCAAATTTCTCTAGAGACTTGTCTCTCTAAAGTTGTTACCGAGCACAATTAAGGAATTTTGTGCAAAATTATTTCGAAGATCCTTAGCAAGACAGTGTTATTAAAAAAATAAAAATTTGTTTTAGTTTTTGTAAACTGTAAGCTCCATTTTTATTTTTATTTTTATTTTAATATAACTGTGTTTGTGATCAGAATTTTATAAATTTTTTTATAGGTCATAGTATTGCTCGTTGATTAGCGTTCAAACTCGTCTTTTTGAACATCCAGACAAATCTACTTGATTAGTGATAACTAGCTACTAGCTAGCAAAACCGTTTTCAAATAAACGAATACTAACCTCCGTCCCATAAAATCTTACTCATTTACTATTTTGATGATCAATATAAAAGAATTTTGATCAAACATTAATGTCAAACTAATCATTCTAATGAAATTTTAAAAATTGTTATTGATAAATCACTTAATGATTTATCAATAACAATTTTTAAATTTTCAATATGACAATTAAATTGACATTTTTGTTTAATCAAAGTTCATTAGTATTGACCGCCAAAAACAGAAGTGGGTAAGGTTTTATGGGACGGAGGGAGTAAGTGATAAAATTCAAATTTCACCCTCCATAAAATCTAAAAATTCAATCTTTCATTACCACATCTTAAAAAATATAGCAAGACAAAAAAAAAAGTCATATTTTAACAGTTATGCATACTTGTAAAATTGCAATATTTTTTTATTTGTGGGATTTGTATTTTAAAACTAATTTTTTTTTACAAAAAACCAAAAGGTACTCACTCACGTCTATAAATGAAAATGTCCAAATTTTAATTAAAGGGACACTCTGAAAATATAAATATGTACTCCGTGTTAGAATTGAAAGCCTTAACTTGTTTATTTTCATTGAACAAATATTTATAGTTACAATGGGAGAATCCTAATTGTACAAGGATTGTAAATTATAGCTATACATGGAGGATAATCTAGTTTCCTAATCTATGAGATTGACAATATATTCCTAATACAAGTAGGAAAAATATATTAAGAAATTTTGGGATGTTTCCTAAACTGAGGCAGTGCTGAAATAGGGCCGAGGCGGGCGCCTAGTGTTGGGCCAGGCGTGCGCCTTGCTTCCAGACAGGATGGCCGAGACGTTGGGCCTTGAGGCGGCCGCATGATACTACTTGAGGCGTGCGCCTCAAGGTCCGAGGCTTCAAGCTTGTTTTCTTCATTGCGAGGCGGGCGCATGGAGAGAGATGGGGCGGGCGCCTCACACTGAGTAACTGCCATCGTTGTTTGATTATTTCTAGGGATAGCAGGAGCTTCATCTTTAACACGCCCTCGCAAGATGGACGATCCGTAGAGAAGACTAATCTTGGAGATAAGAAGTTGGAAGCGTATGCGAGGTAGTGGCTTTGTAAGAATATCTGCGAGTTGATCCGAACCGAAAATGTGTTGTACTCGAAGAGAACCGGACTGAATTTGCTCACGAACAAAATGAAATGAGAGAGCCACGTGTTTCATGCGAGAGTGAAAAACCGGATGAGAAGAGTAGGTAGTGGCACCAAGGTTGTCACAGTAGATCACAGGTGTAGCAAGAGATGGAAAGCCAAGCTCAGTGAGTAAGTTCCAAACCCAAGTAAGTTCGGCTGCGGTGTCGGCGATAGCCCGGAATTCGGCTTCAGTAGTGGATCTAGCAAGAGAACGTTGTTTTCGGGAAGACCAAATGACCGAGTTCCTACCCAAGTAGACAAGTAAGCCAGAAGTGGATATGAAATCATCTTTGTCTCCGGCCCAATCAGCATCGCAGAACGCATGAAGGGAGGGGGGAGACTTCGCAAAAATCTGAAGACCAAGATGCATGGTGCCATGAAGGTAGCGTAGAAGACGCTTCAATGCAACCCAGTGAGAAGATTGTGGATTTTGCATGAATTGCGCAAGCTTGTTGACCGAGAAGGCGATGTCGGGACGAGTGAATGATAAGTACTGAAGTCCACCAACAATAGCACGGTATGAAGTGGGGTCAACAGTGGAGTGGCGATGGATCAAGTGAGGAGGAGATGTTACCATAGGAGTGGGAAGAGGCTTGCAGTCAATCATTTTGTGACGGGTGAGCGGGTCATGGATATATTTGGTTTCGGGAGAGAGAAGCCCGCGGTTGGGGTGGACGACTTCAACACCCAAGAAGTAGGACAAGGGCCAAGGTCCTTGAGGAGAACCGGTTGGATATGTTGGAGATGAATGACTAAGGTGAGAGGGGAGGGGCCGGTGACAATGATATCATCAACATAGACAAGTAGGTAAATTGGGGATGGGGATTTGTTGAAGATAAACAGAGAGGGATCGGCTAAGGAGGGTTGGAAGCCATATGTGGTGAGGTAGGTTTTGAGTTCTTGAAACCATGGCCGGGGAGCTTGTTTGAGGCCATAGATTGCTTTTGACAAGCGACAAACAAAGGATGGCTTGGTGGAGTCCTCAAATCCGGGGGGTTGTGTCATAAAGACGGTTTCAGAGAGAGTGCCTTGAAGGAAGGCGTTATTGACATCGAGTTGGCGAAGGGGCCAATGGTTGGTTGTGGCAAGGGATAGAAGTAGCCGGACTGTGGCTGGTTTGACAACGGGGCTAAAGGTTTCGGTGTAATCGACACCGGGTTGTTGGTGAAAACCTTTGGCGACAAGCCGGGCCTTGTATTTCTGAATGGTGTTGTCGGGGTTGTATTTGACGCGGAAGACCCACTTGCATCCGACAATGTTATGGGCTGATGTAGGTGGAACCAAGGACCAAGTGTTGTTGCGGGTTAGGGCTTGGAATTCTTCAATCATGGCATTGCGCCAATGAGGAATAGATAGGGCTTGTTTGGTGGTGGTGGGAAGACTAGTGGGAGATGTGAGGAGGGATAGGTTGGCATACTTGGGGTTGGGTTTGGTGATGCCATGGGAAATTCTAGTGGTGATGGTGCGGGTGGGAGGTGGAGGGGGTGGTGGGTTGGGAGTGGGTGGTGTAGCATCAAGTTGAGTTGTGGTAGGGGGTTCATTAATGGTGGGATTAGGAGAGGGATGAGTTGGGGAGGGGGAGTGGGGGGAGGTGGAGGGGGTTGGGGTTGGGGGGGAGTTGGGATGGAGGGGATAGTGTCTAAAATAGGAAGAAAAAGGGTGTTCCATTCAGAGGGAGGAGGAGTGGGAGTAGTGGGGGATGATGTGGTGAGGGATTTGTATGGGAAAGTGTTTTCAACAAAGCGGACATGGCGGGAGGTGTGGACACGATGGGAGGTAGGGTCAAGGCAGTAGTACGCGCTTTGCGTGGGTGAGTAACCAACGAAGATGCAAGGAATGGATTTTGGGTCAAGTTTGTGGGGTGTATGGGCGGAGCCATGGGTAGCAAAGGCAACCAAAACTACGGAGTTTGGTGTAGTTTGGAGGGGAGCGAAAGAGGCGAAAGTAGGGGGAATCATTGTTTAGGGTGGGGGTGGGTAATCGGTTTATGAGGTAGGTGGCAGTGGTGAGAGCATAGGGCCAAAGGGTGAGGGGTAGGTTGGCATGGGAGAGAATAGTGAGGCCGGTTTCAACAATGTGGCGGTGACGACGTTCGGCGTACCCGTTGTGTTCAGGAGTGTGAGGGGGTGTGGTGAGGTGGGTGATACCGTTTTGACCAAGAGTGGGTGTGAGTTTGAGGTATTCACCCCCATTGTCGGAGTAGACTTGAATGATGGGACGATTGAAGTATTTTTCGACTAAAGTTTTGAAGCGGGGGAATGTATTTGTAGGTGTCGGATTTATGTTTAAGGGGATATAACCAAATATATTTGGTGTAGTGATCGACAAAAATAACATAGTATTTGAGGTTGTCTAGGGAGTGGATTGGAGAGGTCCATACATCCGAAAAGATGAGATCAAGGGGACCATGGGAGACGAGAGAGGAGGATGCAAACGGCAGCTTGTGGCTTTTGTTGACAAAACAGGAATTACATGGGGGTAAACTAGAGGAGATAGATAAATCGAACTTGCTACGTAATAAACTAAGAACAGGGGAAGAGGGATGTCCTAATCTATGATGCCACAACTGCGATGAGAGAGAGCTTGAGTGAGCTTGAATGGGCGGAGGGTGCCAAATGTAGACGCCATCCTCAAGGTGTCCATGGATAAGTGTTTGGCTCTTGGTTTGGTCCTTGATAAGAAAAGAGGAGTGGGAGAATTCAATTATGGCATTGTTGTCACGACAAAACTGAGATACGGACAGGATATTACGAGTAATAAGGGGGACATGTAAGATATTATTAAATTTGAGAAGGGAAGAGAATGTGGGGAGAGAGAAGGAACCTATATGGGAGATCGGAAGGGAAGAACCATCGCCGATGTTGACGTCGTCACTGCCAATGTAGGGTGTGTATAGGGCAAGGTTGGAAAGATTGTTTGTGATGTGGTTGGTTGCACCACTATCGATGAGCCAAGAAGGAGGGGGAGAGGGGTTGGGATGGGTGGCGGTGTGGGCTAGGTGGTTAGATTGTGGGTTTCGATGTTGGTGATGGAAGGGGGGGGGATTTTGCGGGGTGGTATTTGGTGGTATGGTAAGAGATACGGTTGGTTGATGGGCGGTGAAGTCGGTGGTGGGGGTGGATGGGTGTACTAGAGGAGCGATGGTGGGATCTAAGGTTCTTGTGGGAGCCCTACGGGTGGGGCAATCTTGGCGAAACCAGTTTATGGCTGTCGGGTTATGGGTAGAGGTGGTGGTGGCCGGTTCATCGTCGATTTTAGTGACGGATTGGTGGGAAGTGTAACGACCCTAACCCTAGGCACTAGTTTTAGTATAATATTATATGTTTTACTATTAATGATGATATTATGTGTTCATTTTATCTGTAATTTATTATATTAGGATAAAATGATAAGGAAATAAAAAATGTTCTAAAGTAAAAAAATAAGAATAGAAAATAAATAAAGTAATAGATTGGAGTGGTGATAAAATGAGCAAATAAAATGTTTGGATTGGGAGAAATTATTTTAAATAAGTGAAAGAATTGTGTGGTGGAAGTATGGTGTGGGAAGGGGGGCCTTTTCCCTAAATTACTCCCCATCCTTCCCACAAAGTCAACACCATACTCCCACACCCTCCTCCCTCCATCCGGCCCCCCCCCCCTTCTTCATCCTCTTCACTCAACTTCTTCCTCCCTCATTCATTCACTCTTCTTTCTCCTTCTTCATTTTCTTCATACTCCCTCTTCACTATCTAAAGCCATGGAAGCTCTCAAACCCTATTATTGAAGCTAAGCCATTCTTCATCAAATTCAAGTCTAAGAGTAGTTTTGGAGTTGGATCACCTAGAGGAATCAATCAAGCTTTGAAGATCATCTTTCATCCTAAAATCCTAAGGTGAGTTGTTATGACCTCCTTTCATCTATGTGCTCATAATCTATCTATTGTTGTTCTTGGTGTTGTGATTGTTATTATATGCTTTGGAAATCTTCTTGGAGTTAGAAAATGGATTAATGACTTAAAAAGATAGTGGTTCATGGGAGTTGATTTAGATTTTTAAGGAATGGATGGAATTTGAAATTGTTGAAGTTAGGGTTCAATGAAGATGAGTTAAAAGGGTTGAAATGGGTAGAAATAGTAGTGATAAATAATCTAGGGTTACTTGGTTTTGGAGTTTACATGTTTGTTTGGGATTTGGTGAAATGAAGGTGTTCTTGGGTGTTCTTGAATAATCAATGGTAGAGGGAAGGAAGAACTAGGGTTAAAGGGGTTAAAAACCTAAGTTTGGGCTGGCAGGAGGCTTGGGCGGTCGCCCAAGGGGCCGAGCGGCCGCCCATGCGCGTAAACTCACATTTCCTTGAAAACCCTCTTGGGCGGTCGCCCAAGAGGTTTGGGCGGTCGCCCAAGACCCCAGAAATCCTAACTTCAATTCGAACCGTAATTCGTTTAGCAATCTTGTGATGGTCATAACTTAATCATATTAAATCGGAATTGGATGGTTCTTGGGTCTAAATTGGGTGTTTTTCTGAGTACTTTCTGAATGTGATGGTTTCATAGCTAAAGAAGTTATCCTTATGTCCCAAAAATCTGATTTGGTTACAGCAGGTAGTATTGTACGTTAGAAGTTGAGTGGAAATTGAATAAATCATAGTTAATTCATACGGACTCGAAATTGGATGGTTCAAGAGTCCAAATTGAGTATTTTTAGGTGATCTCTCAAATGGAATTGGTTTTATAAACTAAATATGTAATGATCATTTCCAGATATTCTATTTTACCATGTGACTATATTGTTTATCCCCTTTGTGGATTATTTGGCAAGTGTTATGTGGCTCCCCAAGTGTGGAATATTTGACAAGTTGTTATGTTATCCCAATGTGTGGATATGTTTACTATGTAGTTGTATGGTTATTCCATTTGTGAATTTATTTGTTATCATTCATATTTGTTGATGATACTATGCATAGTGTATTACTTAAATGTTGCATTATGGCATTGATTGGCATGAGTATACATTACCATGTTGTTATATTACTATCCCGGTTTGTGGATTTATCTCAAGTATCTATCATGTGCTTGAGCGTGTTTATGTTCGGGTGGGTATGATGGATGCCAATCAATTATGGATTTGTTCTATAAGTGATTGAAGGTACATCATACCGGTGACCCTTCCCCACTCGTGGCCACGGGGTGGGCATGCTAACGACCGTATTGACTCAAAAGGCTTTACAGACCTGTTGCGATCGTTGTAAGGAGGGACGATATTATTTTTGGATATTCTAATATAGGTATCCTTTCTTATATGGATGGTCCGGGGGTAATGAGTCCTATAAGAGGTGAATGTGCTTGAGGCAATTCACCAAAGAGTGGAGTTTTACTCCCACGTTGTACGACTTATTGTTCGTACGGGAAAAGTTAAAATGAGGTAACGAAAGGTGTTTACCGCTTTCATAATGTGTTATGTGCTACCATGCTATGTGTTGCACTTCGTTTGGCATCTTGCTGCATATCATAATAGCTCATTGAGATTTATTCTCACCCCTCTCCCTTTTACTGTTTTAGATTCCGAGACAGTGACCCGAACCAGGTGAGGCCTGGGGATATCATTGTGGACTTGTACTTTTGGGGCTTGTCGGGTTAAGTTAGAAGTTGGCTATTAGGAGTATTTATTAAGTATTCCACTTTTATAATTTGTATGAACAACACTTTTACTAAACAATGTTATTCAGGGTTTTGTGTAATTAATCAGATTTCGGTTCATTAAAGTTGTAGTTGGATTTCCTTTAAGTAAGGATATTATCAATTGATTTTTATTTGGAAGTTTGAAAAGTGGTATTCTTTTAAAGGCAAATAAATGTTTTAAAAATCAAGATGAATTTTCTTAGTTTGAGCTCCCTTAGCTCGGGACACGTGTTAGGTCCCGGGTTGGGGTGCTCACAGGAAGCCTTTGGAATGATGGAGGAAGCTCCGACCATTGCAGGGTGGGGGGGAGGGCTGTCGAAAATTAGAGGGTTTTGGGGGAGGGGGTTGAATCTTGCCGCTCTGATACCATGTTAGAATTGAAAGCCTTAGCTTGTTTATTTTCATTGAACAAATATTTATAGTTACAATGGGAGAATCCTAATTGTACAAGGATTGTAAATTATAGCTATACATGGAGGATAATCTAGTTTCCTAATTTATGAGATTGACAATATATTCCTAATACAAGTAGGAAAAATATATTAAGAAATTTTGGGATGTTTCCTAAACTGAGGCAGTGCTGAAATAGGGCCGAGGCAGGCGCCTAGTGTTGGGCCAGGCGTGCGCCTTGCTTCCAGACAGGATGGCCGAGACGTTGGGCCTTGAGGTGGCCGCATGATACTACTTGAGGCGTGCGCCTCAAGGTCCGAGGCTTCAAGCTTGTTTTCTTCATTGCGAGGCGGGCGCATGGAGAGAGATGGGGCGGGCGCCTCACACTGAGTAACTGCCATCGTTGTTTGATTATTTCTAGGGATAGCAGGAGCTTCATCCTTAACACTCCGTACTTTTTAAAAAATTAATAGCAAAGATAAGTAAATATTCTTGTTATCCACTTTCGAAATATATAGTTTTATAATAATAAAATAAATAGCGAAAAAAAATTGGTAAAAAAATATTTATGGACAGTTTTTTTTACAAAAAAAATACATTTATTTTGAGATAAAAATTCCTTGAAAAAATTTAGGGACGAATAATAGTAATTTGTCAAAGATAAATACTTTGCCTGAAAAGGCATAAACTTGATTTTGCACGAAAATCTATATACTCCCTCCGTCCACTTTGTTAGTTCACAGTTACTGTTCACGCGTGAATTAAGAAAAAATAATAATGATATAAATATTGTGAGTGTAAAAATAAAATAGGAGAGAGAATGAGTAGAGGGAATAGTAAATTATAATGGAGTTGTGAGTATTAAAATAATGTAGGAGAGAGAATGAGTGGGGTAGGGGTAATATTTTAATAATAAAAACTTTCTATTTTAGGTAAAAAAACAAAGTGTGAAGTATGTATTTGGACGCCCAAAATAAAAAGCGTGAAGTAAGTAAGTGGACGGAGGGAGTATATAGTATATATAAAGACTCAAGTGATCTAAACACATTTTCCCCCCAAAACTATATCAAAATTTGAAAAGTCATTTTCATTGCTTCCCAAATATTTAATAATTACACTAATTTTTTTAACCATAATTATAACACTATTAAAAAGAGATATTTGCAAAATAAAAATTGTACAAGTTTATCATAGCATTTTATAGCTTTTATGAATTATCATAAGAAATCTTGTTAAAAAAAATTGTTGCAATTTAAATTTTCTTCCGGTTAGTCATTAAAAATAACTTATAAAAGTGCACTTACTCCCTCTAAATATTATTCAATTTATAGTGCTCTTTCATCATTTAGAATTTTGTGAATAAGTAAAATATTATTAGATTTTTTATTCTTTAACCAATGAAAAAGGTTATTAAAAGACAAAATATTAAAATTATTGATTTTACTTATTCACATAATTCTAAATGATGTTGAGTCAGCTCTTATAAAGTTTTTTTTTTTTTTTTTAAAGAATGGAGTATATCTTTTAATTTCTAACTACGACTAACATTATATGAAATTTGATTATAGTACTTTCAAATAAATATAAATTAAATGATAAATATTTTAATATTCGTAAATAAGAGTAACGTGTTATAAAACTTAACTATATTTTTAAAAAAATGTTAATGCATAAAATTATAAAATTAACTTTTAGTTAGTAGTATGATTAGTATTTTCTATTTCAATATTTATGGGTATAATTAATTAATAAAATATTTTTATTATTTATTTATTTAGTTAGTTCTTTAAAGCACAAATTTATCAAATAATGTTCTTCTTTTAAAAGATAATCTCAATATATATAATAACAAGACAGCCAAAATTCCGCCCAAACCAGGGGTATTTTAGTAATTTCATGCGGTGGCGAAATTGTAATTAACAAGGCGAAGAGACACGTGGCACGCTTGAATTGGGCGCGTGCTTCACACGCGCCGACAAAGGCGCGTGTAGGCGTAACGTTTTCTTTTTTTTTTAATAATGCGACACGTGTCGCACTCTGATTGGATGGTTTATTTTCAGATTTTTATTTTTCATCCCCTTTTTTCGACCTCAGTTATTTTATATAATTTTTTTTTTTAAATTTTTACACCAAAATTCATAATTTTTTTTCCTCTTTAATTAGAGACTAATTTCATTTAATTTGGACAAAAAAAACACTCTTTCTTGAATATAAATTTCTTAATTATCCTTTCTTTATTTTTCTTTTTAATTTTTCAATATCTTTTTTTTTGAAAATTAATTAAGTGTGAAGTATATTTTTTTAATATAAATGATGATAATAATAATCATAATTTTACTTTTTAAATATAAATTATTGTTTGTAATGTTAGTTCCTTCGTTTCAAAATTTGACATTAATTTTTTAAACATATTAAGCAATATTGTATAAAATATTCCTTGGGACGAATATATTAATTTATTTTTTTACCCGAAGTAGTATTATTTTGTAAAAAATAATGTTTATAATGTTCGTGTCATTGTGTCAGAAAATAAATATTAATTTTTGAGACAAGTAAATTCATTGAGGCAAAGGAAGGAATTTTATTTTTTTTGATATAGAAAGTAGTATTAATTATTGGATGAAAGTAATATTCATCTTTGAATTGAAGGAATTTTTTTTTCTTAAAAAGTAGAATTTTTTTATATGTCCAAAAAAAAATAAACATTGCTTCTTTTGTCTCAATGAACATTTTAAAAAATAATACTACTTTATTCGTCTAAAAAAATAATGTAATATTTTGAGACGAAGACACTAACATTAATTGCAGAGGCGAATGAAGTAGTATTATTTTTTTAAATATTCATTGGGATGAAGGAAATAATGCTCATTTTTTTTGGAAAAAAAATGTAGTATTATTTTTGGGTTAATCATTTTGAATCGAAAGTAATATTCATTTTTGAAATATTGTAATATTAGTGCCTTCGTTTCAAAATATGACATTACTTTTTTAAACAACTTAAGTAATATTTTATAAAATATTCATTGGGATGAAGATGGTATTTTATTTTTTTTAGCCGAAGTAGTATTATTTTGTAAAAATTAATCTTTATAATGTTTGTGTCTTCGTGTGTCAAAAAGTAATTATTATTTTTTGAGACAAGTAAATTTCTTGAGGCAAAGGAAGCAATTTTCTTTTGATATAGAAAGTAGTATTAATTATGGGACGAACATAATATTCATTTTTGAATTGAAGTAATTTTTTTCCTTACAAAATAGAATTTTTTTATATGTCCAAGAAAAATTAACATTGCTTCCTTTGGCTCAATGAACATTTTAAAAAATAATACTACATTATTCGCCTAAAAAATTAATGTCATATTTTGAAACGAATGCACTAACATTACAAACATTAATTGCAGAGACGAATGAAGTAGTATTAGTTTTTAAAATATTCATTGGGATGAAGGGAATAATGATCATTTTTTTGGATAAAAAATGTTGTATTATCTTTGGGTTATTCATTTTGAATCGAAAGTAATATTCATTTTTGAAATGTTGTAATGTTAGTCCCTTTGTTTCAAAATATGACATTAATTTTTTAAACAAATTAAGTAATATTTTTTCTTCAACTTTTGTCCTATTTTAAACGTTAAAAAAATGGTTAGGATATTAAAGAGATGGATGATTTTATTATAAAGTATAAAAAGTTGGATACAAAGTAATTAGTGATTAGTTGTTGTGAGTATCACTTATAAGACCATTCAATATAAAAATATTAAAAAAATTTCATTGTACTTTTTTTAA
The DNA here is from genome assembly GCA_022495995.1 of Adenophora triphylla var. japonica. Taxonomy (NCBI): domain Eukaryota; kingdom Viridiplantae; phylum Streptophyta; class Magnoliopsida; order Asterales; family Campanulaceae; genus Adenophora; species Adenophora triphylla. Next base: position 74,855 of record JAFEMH010006420.1, read on the forward strand.
ACTTAAAATGGGACACCTTTTATTAAAAAAAAAAAGAAAGTTTAAAATGGGACGAAGGGAGCATTTATTTATTTGATAGTGAAATAATTTTTTCTAATGTTAAATTTAATTACTTGCGATATAAAAAAAACATGATTATATAACAATAACATTAAAGAAATATGTAAAAATCAAACTGGGATGTAGAAGTTGAATACGGTTCAAGAACAAAATAACTTCTCAAAATCAAAATTGATGATACTTGAAAATTTTATTTCATATAATTTGTTTGTTTGGAGAATCACTAGAGTCAAGAGTTTCGAATTGCAGTTGAAGAGAAAGATGTGGAGACTTATAACTAGATTGATTATGCTTTCCCAATCGTTGGCGAAACTAAGTGATACTGTGGGCAAATTATGCACATATCACGTTCAATACACAATAAATATGTTTTACATAAAAATATGCGTTCAATTTCATAGCATTGAAAAATGGATGTCAAATGTGATTATTATTGAATAGAACGGGAATTTACGTATAAAACGCGCTTCGTACAAACTAACTATGCCTTAAATATATATTTATTTTAGTGACCTTCAATCTGATATTTGTACTAATAATATAGTTTTCAAAAAAGTGTTTTACAATGTACACAAACATTTCTATTTTCTGTTATATTTGTATGAATTTTCGTCAATATGAGTTAATAGCTATCCGTGCATCGCACGGGAGTTACACTAGTATTTGTAAAAAGAGGTGATCAATTGATGTTAATGTCACTTCCTTTATAAACATTTTAAAATTTTGATATATGGTATTGATATTGAAAATAAAGGTGAATATTTCACTAATAATTTTGTATTTCAATAAATATTTCAATATGTACAATTCAATTTGTTAGTTATATGTGTAATATTATCGAATTAATACAATGGCATATTTTTGTTGAAATAAATATCTTTAAAATTATATTTTCTTAAATTATGGTGTTGAATAGGCAGAAGTGGAGGGTAAAAACTCATATGGAGGGTTGATTTTTTTTTAAACAACCTTTTTATACGATGACATATGATGATTCATGTTAGCCGATCCCAAATTATTTTGGGACTAAGGCTTTGTTGTTGTTGTTGTATTATTATTTTTATATCTTTTTAGTTAATTTTTCAAATTTATTTAACCGTGCGTTTAACACACGGGTGTAAAACTAGTTAAGGAGAATGTATGGTAAATTAAGTGCGTAAGTATGAAAAATGAGACAAGAAAGAGAATGTGAGTTAAGGAATAGTAATTAAATAGTTATTGCTATTATAACAAGTAAATCTCATTAATATTAATAAAGAAAAAATACTCCCTCCACCCTGATTTAAGGTATTACTTTTCTTTTTAGTCTGTCTCAATTTAAGATTTTTAGTTGTTTTATTAACTAAAATTGACAATGAGACCCAATTGTCTTCTCACAAAAAAAAATCTTTACCCACTTTCTCTTTTTCACTTTACTTTTAACACTCATAATATTTATTTTTTCTTAATCTTATGTTAAATCAAACTAAAAACTTTAAATCGAGACAGAACGTGAAGTAAAAAATTCAATTTTAAAATTGTACTTACATTCAAAAAAAAAAAATCAAGACACAACATTTACCTTTTCCTTAATTCCCGTGTCGGCTCAAAAAATCATAAATCGGTCGGGACGGAGGGAGTATATTCAAATGGGCACTTGAAAATAAGAAAATTATTTTTGATAACTAATTTGAACTTGTCAAGATCACCTTTTGAAAAACTTGTTAGTTATTCACTCTCTCCCACTTTCCCAACTCACTCCCTCTCTCTCCTCCACTACTTCCAACAACCAAAATTCCAAATCCAAATAGCCATGTCCACACTCTCTCCCTCCACCACATAACCCCACCACAATGCCGCCGTCCACCACCGCTCTCATCACTCTAACAACCACCCTCCTCCTCCTCCATCACCACCTCCCCTCCGCCACATCCCAACAGCACGATCTAGATTCCGACTGCACAAACCGGTGGATCCACATCCGCCGTCTCCCACCCAAATTCAACCTCGACCTCCTCACAAACTGCTCAACCTACGAACTCTTCGACGATTTCTGTCCTTACATCTCCAACCATGGCCTCGGTCAGAAAACCCACAACGGTTCCCGGAGTTGGTTCCGTACCGACCCTTCCATGCTTGAACTCTTCTTCCACCGCCGTATGCTTGAATACCCTTGTTTAACCACAGATCCCGCCGCCGCTAACGCCATCTATCTACCTTATTACGCCGGAATCGACAGCCTGAGGTACCTATTCGGCCCGGATTACAATATCAGTTCCGAACATGGTGTCGGTCTTTACGAATTTCTTCAATTTGATTCGAGAAATATTTGGTCTAGAAACAATGGGCATGATCATTTCCTTGTATTAGCCCGGACGGCGTGGGATTTCAGCCAGCCTCTTCACAACGATCCGCCGCTTTGGGGAACGTCGTTTCTCGAACTGCCGGAATTCTTCAATCTTACGGCGTTGACGTTTGAATCGAGAGCGTATGGATGGCAAGAACAAGCAATTCCGTACCCGACTTCGTTTCACCCGCCGAACATGGCGTTGCTTGATTCGTGGGTGAAGAGGGTTCACAAATCGCGCCGGTCAACCTTAATGCTGTTCGCCGGCGGTGGTGGAATTTCCGCCACCCCTAATATCCGCCGTAGCATTCGATTAGAATGCGATAATATCACCAATAGTAACACCACCACCACAAAAGGGTACACGAAATTGTGCGAATTTGTAGACTGTTCGAACGGAATTTGCGAACACGACCCAATTCGATTCATGAAGCCAATGTTACAATCGAGCTTCTGTTTACAGCCGCCGGGAGACACCCCAACACGGCGGTCGGCATTCGACAGCATACTCGCCGGCTGCATACCAGTTTTCTTTGAGGATTTATCAGCCAAATCGCAGTACAATTGGCACTTGCCGGAGGACAAATACGATGAATTTTCTGTCTTTATTCCTAAAGAAGATGTTGTGTTCAAAGGGTTGAGGATTCTTGATGTATTAATGGCGATTCCGAGGGCGAAAGTTAGGAGAATGAGGGAGAAAGTTGTGGAGATGATGCCTAGGATCATATATAGAAAACATGGAAGCTCGTTGGGGTTGAGGACGAAGAAAGATGCGTTTGATATTGCCATTGAAGGGACATTGGAGAGGATCAAAACTAGGCTTAAAGAAGTTGCAGAAATGTGAGATTTTGCTGTTGTTTGCAGAACTTTGTGTAAAGTAATTTTATTTGTAATTTTAGCTATTTATTAGTAGAATTTGTAGAAATATTTTGTATTGCGAATGAGAGTAATAGGTATCACTAGTAATCCAACGGTAGTTCATTAATAACATCATAATTCATGTTATCAGTATTTATAGCCCTAATTTGAAAACGCAACATTTATTTTGGAATGTGACATTTAGGGAGTGTATACATAAAAGTGATACAGAAGATTTTGTGTCATCTATTATTGATTATGTTTGAGTTAAGGGGTTTGAACTTTGAATTACAAAGAAAAACTCTTTTTTCTCTACATAAAAAAGTCTATGAATATTAGTAGATGATCAAATACTCCCTCCGTCCCCGAACTTAATTCACAAACACTGTTTGCACTGGTTTTAAGGAGGGAGTATTATATTGAAAGTGTTGTGAGTGTGAAAATAAAATAGGAGAGAGAATGAGTGGAGGGAATAGTAAATTATAATAGTGTTGTGAGTATTAAAATAATGTAGGAGAGAGAATGAGTGGAGGGAATAGTAAAGATTCCTTTCCATTTTAGGTAAGTTTTAAATGTGTGAAGTAAGTTTTGGGACGCCCAAAAGGGAAAGTGTGAAGATTGTTCCGGGACGGAGGGAGTATAGAAGTTGCAGACAGTGAAGTTTTGCTTTTCTCATCTGCATATTTAGTAAACTTATTAAGGAAGAATTGGAGTTAAAAGCGGGGGAATACGAGACATCAAGCACCAGTGGTCTAGTGGTAGAATAGTACCCTGCCACGGTACAGACCCGGGTTCAATTCCCGGCTGGTGCAATTTTTTTCAGCTTGCTATAAATCATTATATTTGTAGATTATTCAAGCTGTCATTACATTTTTAAGAAAATAATTAAATTACAGATGAACTCGGAACTTTTCTGGAAATGTTTTTTATTCACGACTGACTGTTCAAGCAATTGTTATTAAAAAATAATCAATTATTAATGAGAGATTTGGACCGAACGTATCTTTTTGAAATCTTCATTGGCTTCCAAGATCAAGTTTTCATCTTCCCACTGATCCCTATATGTCTCCGGTCGAGTAGTCTTGTTCCCAGATGCATAAGCATACATTTGTTTCCTCCATTTTTCAGTAGGTAGACACTCACTTTGAGCAGCTAGCCAGTCATTGTACTCAAACTGCACAGCAAGAACAAGATTTTCAGTACCCACGTAATTTGTAAATGGCATCCTCAAATTCCCTATATATTTTCTTTAAAAGTATTGACTTTTTGACAAGAAACCTAGGAGTGTGTGTTAGTGTGTGTTATTTACCAAGATCAAGTTTTCACGATCCATATGATTGCGTTAATGGCATCCTCAAACTCCCTATATATTTTCTATAAAAGTGTGTGTTATATACCAAGATCAAGATTTTCACAACCATATAATGGCGGTTATTGCATTCTCAAACTCCGTATATATTTTAGTTATAGAAGTTTTGAGTTTTTGAAATGAAACCTACAAACAACAGAGTGTGTGTGTGTGTGCGCGCGTGTATTATATACCAAGATCAAGATTTTCACGACCCATATAATTGTGTTAACGGCATCCTCAAACTCCCTATATATTCTCATTAAAAGTTTTGACTTGCTGAAATGAAACCTACAAACGACAGTGTGTATGTGTGTGAATGGCATCCTCAAAAAATGAAGTGGGTTCAAGAATTAAGGAAAATGTGAAAAGGTGATGTGTTGTGTGTGTAGATAGTTGGGCGGGAGAAAAAAGTGGGGCAAAGAATAATTAGCGAATAATTGTTGTGAGTATGACATGCGTGGCTCACAAATTTAGTAATAAAAACTTGCAATTTGAGATTCTAAACTTTCGGCTGGGACAATTTTTTGGGAAATTTATGAACTTTCGGTTGGGATGGAAGGAGTATACCTGACTATTACTCATGTTGTGAGTGTATCGTGTGGGAATGCCAGATGATTCCAAAGATTTATAGAAGGTCTGTGTATCTTTCATCATCTCTTCTGGTGAAGGCAACGGGAGTCTTCCAGATAATATGCCTGCTATCCAATTTGTTTGGAATTCGAATTGGGGAAAAGGGACAACCTGATAGACGTGTCCATTTTATAAACCGAACCGGCCAACCGGAAGGTTGAAAACCGGCCAAAACCGGTCAAAACCGGTCAACGGCGGTTAACCGGAACCGGCTAACCGAAACCGGTAATTGGCCGGTTCGGTTAAGGTTTGAAATTTTGAAAAACCGGCCAACCGCCGGTTAACCGCCGGTTTTGGCTTGCTCGGCCGAGTCATATGAGTTGCTCGGCCGAGCATAACCTTCCAGTAGTGTTAATTTCCAATAACGGTCATGCTCGGCCGAGTCATATGAGTTGCTCGGCCGAGCAGAACGCCAAAACTCATTCCAACGGCTACTTTTTCAAACTAGCCGTTATGTTCACCACCACCCCCACCACCACCCCTACTACTACTACTACCAAGCAACACCACCACCACCACCCCCACCACCCCCACTACTACCACTACTACTAGTACTACCACTCCTACTAGTCTACACCACCACCATCACCCCCACCACCACTACCACCACCACTACTACCACCACCACTACTACCACCACCACCACTACAGTAGTGGCACTACTACTACTACTACTACTAGGTCCACTACTACTACTATCACCACTACTACTATCGCTACTACTACCACTCCTACCAATACCACTACTACCAGTCTACACCACCACCATCACCACCACCACTACTACTACCACTACTACTACTACCACCACCACTACTACCGCTACCACTACCACTACCACCTCTACCACTCCAACCAATACCACTACTACTAGTCTACACCACCACCACTACCACCACCACTACTACCACCACCACTACTACCACCACCACCACTACTACTACTACCACTAGGTCCACTACTACTACTATCACCACTACTACTACCGCTACTACTACCACTCCTACCAATACCACTACTACTAGCACTACTACTACTACCACCACCATCACCACCAACACCACTACTACTACCACTACTACTACTACCACCACCACTACTACCGCTACCTACCACTACCACTACTACCGGTCTACATCACCACCATCACCATTCACCACCACCACAACTACTATTACCACTACTACTACTACTACCACCACTACCACTACCGCTACTACCACTACTACTACCACTCCTACCGGCTACCACTCCTATCAATACCACTAGGTCCACTACTACCAGCCTACCACCACCACTCCTACCAATACCCTCGTTGTAATTGTATTTTAATTAATAAAATTTAAGGGTACCGTCCCTTTTTTCCAAACGACTACTTGTTTCTTTAAAAAAAAGTTAAGTTTTCTTTCTTTCAAAATTCATAACTTTTTTTATAAATCTTTTTTCAAAAAATGTATGTAGATAACTTAAGTTTAAAATAGTCTTATTTATCCAAAAAAAAATTGAAAAAAAATAAAAGTTAACTTTTTTCAAAAAACCGTTAACTTTCATTTTTTTAAAAATTCATAACTTTTTTTATAAACCTTTTTGTAAAAAATGTATGTAGTAAACTTAAGTTTAAAATAGTCTTATCTATCCAAAAAAAAATTGAAAAAAAATAAAAGTTAACTTTTTTCAAAAAATCGTTAAAAAAATTAACTGAAAAATGATATGCTCGGCCGAGCAACACCAAAGACTCCTACCGAGCAACCCTCAACCCCTAAACCACTAAAAGGGTTGCTCGGTCGAGCAAAGACCAAAGACTCGTACGAGCAACCCTCAAAACCCTAAACCACTAAAAGGGTTGCTCGAGCAACACCAAGGACTCTAGAGCATATCCAAACCGTCAAACCGGAGGTTAACCGGATAACCGTTAAAACCGTGAACCGCCTAAACCGTAACCGGTCTAGCCGGTTAGGCGGTTCGGTTCCGGTTGGGGATTTTGGAGGTTTCAACCGCCGGTTTTCAACCGGCTAACCGGCGGTTTAACCGACCGGCCACCTCTAACAACCTGACATCAATTATTTGCCATACAAATTTATTATACTCCAGAAGGAAGGGGAAAAAACAAATATTATTGCAAAATATGGGTATACGTAAAATATGAAGCAAGAAAAAGAACCTTCCATGGCAACCCAACAAATGAAAGCGAAGGTGCTAGTAATGGTGGGAAAATGTGCTTATATAGTGGCCCCACACGATTGTCATTAACCGTCACTGCACCTTTGGTGTCAAGAAATGGAAAATGGTACTTGTACCTTAAAAATATGGGGCAAGTAAGAATTACGGGTAAATTTTTCTTTTTTCATAACACGCAGTCACGAGTTAATAAGTAAAGGCGAACCTAATGAATTGGTACACACCCTGTGCAGTGTAGAATAATGTCAGCACGAACTGCACTCCCGTCTTGGAATAAAATGGTGCCATCTTCACAGGCCTTTCCAATCTGCATTATTTAGTTGATATCAGCATCATAAGTCGAAAGATCTTGTGATAATCATCCGAAAAATAACACGCCCTCCGTCCCTAAATGAATGTCCATTTTAAAGAAAATTTGTCCCAAAATGTATGCCTTTTTACAAGAAAACGTTGACCCTAAATGACTTTTTTACCAATTGTTTTTCACCATTCATCATATACTAGCAAAACTAAAAATTTAAAAAGTGTAACAAACTGACAAAAATATTTATGCATCTGTCATTAAATTTCACAAAAAGTAAACATTTTCAGAATGTCCCTTCAATGAAAATTAGACATTCATTTAGGGACGGTGGGAATAGCTTGTTTGATATAACAAGTGATATGAGACTTGTACCATGGAATGAAGCCAAATGTTGCCATAGCTAGGCAACCTCGTCTGTTTCCCATTTGGATTTGATCTCGATGCAATATGGACTTCTTTAGCTACACTTGCAACGTCTCTAGAGATATCAACGGCACTCGCAGCACTCCCTATGAGAACCACAACCTGTCAAAGAACTGAAGAAGATAACCACTTGATTGGATTCTTTGACCGACATAAGTCAAAATAGTACTATTTTTTTGGGAAGGAGGGAAGATATAATAAGAGTAATGAAGAAATACTTGATCTCGAAAGGGATCTGGAATGCGATAATTGTGACTATGAATTTGCTTCCCTGGCCATGCATCAATGCCTAGAACACGTCATAAAACAGACAAGTGACAACATGGTCAAAAATTAATTCTTGTGATCTATGATGATTTATTTAGTATAAAGAGTTCATTGAACATTTTGTAGCAAGGGAAACACTAGTCAAAGTGGCAATAAACAGTGCAAAAATATATTTGCCATCTACAATATCGCTCTCTTTGCTCCACAAACTAAGCATGTTAAATAAAAATCCCAATCTATGGTTACTACAACATCAAATGTTACAATGCGAACCAGCTACTCATCGAATACATCCCAGGTAAGTTTGAATTCCTAGCTGATTTTCTCTGTATTGCTAAATAGTTTTTACAGCAATATTATAATTTAACAACACAACCTTGCAAAAAACAACAAGACAGACTAAATCAAATCAAGAAAAACAAGGGAAACTCAATACCATTAGGCCTCAAAATGTTACAGAGTACTTTAAATGCATACGTTCATCCATAGTTGCGAAAGGCTAGCGCCTCTCTCGCCCGCCTCGCCTTTTTGGCGCCTTTAGGGGTCGACCGCCTTTTGGTTTTGTGGCGGGCTGTTGTGCACCTTTTAGGCCGGGCGAGGCCTTTCTTGGTTATGGCGAGAGGCGTGAAGAGTCCGTCTTTGTCAAAAGACATAATAGGCGCATGTGTATTGTTAAACTAGGTCATTTTGCAATTTTAGTTTTAATAATTTAACATAAAATGCGTTGTTTTGGGAAAACATGGGGTAACGATAGCTTATGACGTGAATGAGAAAGAAAGATATCCGTAATTTTTCTCGAGCGATCAAAAGAAAATAAGTGCGATAAATAACAAATTAGAACGACCACAAAAAAGTGGGACAAAAACACTACAAATAACTTGCTTCATTTCTATTTTTTAAAGGGAGGTATGCAAATTTATTATGTTTACTAATTTATTTTGTTTTTTCTATTTACTTTGGGTCTCCTATGTCATTTGAAGTTTTAACTATATCATATATTCATCTCTAGGTATGAAATTATACATTTAAAATTATATCTTCGTTCACCTGTTTTCACACTTTTGAACGACTACTTGTTTAATGATTTGAAAATAAAATGTGTTTTTATGTCTTACTATACCCCTTTTGGGGTGATTTAATTGTGTTAAGTTGCTATTACATGTGAAATTGTGACATTTATTTAATGCAAAATTATTGTACTTAACATGTTTAAGCTTTGTTTAATATATTTTACATATATACTATTATTTTACTATTCCTTTTGTTCTATTTTACCGCCTTGCTCGCCTTTCGGTCGCCTTTCAACCGCCTCGCCATTCGCCTTTTCTAGGGACCTCTCGCCCGCCTATCGCCTTTAACAACTAAACGTTCATCCACTGATAAACACCGAAAACCTCCTAACTTTTGTTGTCTTCAGTACACTAAGCAATGCGTAAATCATAATCCAGCTGCTAAAAAACCATAATCCCTTTCATGCACCCCCCCCCCCCACCACCACCAATAAGAACTGATAATTGAAGCTCCGCAAAATGATTTCTGACATTCTTAATGCCACCAGTATCTACGTCACACACCAAATAAGCACTGGGATCTGTGCCTGTTCGCTTTTTTCCATTAACTTTCAGCCGTACAATTTTCACTAACCTGTTCTCAAGACTCATGACACTAATTAATGATCAGAGGTTTACAGTTATTCTTTCATCCAAGATCGCCTCTTACGCCTAAATATGATTCTCCTCAAACACTACAACAGAAAACTCCAGCTTATAGTATCATTTTACGGAATTAAGTTTAATCAAAACACCTTTCTGATCTTTATTTTCTCAAATAAATATCCTTTCCAGCAAATTTCCCAAAAGCAATCAATCTGCATGCTGCTAATTATGGGATGTACTCATTCAAACTTACACTGCCTTCAGTCTTACAATCAAGATATTGAATGGCCGCTTGCCAAAACATACCACATTCTTCTATCGAATAGTAAATTAATTATACCCATCACGCTCCGCTGATTCAACCCAAAAATCTTCCTAAAGTTTTTTTTTTTCGTTCTTTTCGGAATCATGATGTATTGTCTTCCAACTCATGCAAAAGAACACTAACTTTGAATTAAATAAAATATAGAGAAGCAGATTACAATCAATTCACTAACCATCAACTACAAACTCGAAAAATCCAATTTTGTAATTTCAAACTTAAAAATCACTTAATTTCCATCAACATCAATAAAGAATCAATCTTCACATAAACACACACACAGAGTATAAAGATAGGGCTGTACCGGGTATATCTGCAATCCGGGGCTCCGTATAATGCCCATTACACACAACCACAGCATCATAAACCTCATCCAACTCATCATCTCCTCCACCCCTCTTTCCATATCTCACCTTCCACTTCCCACCTTCCCCCAACCCGACCCACTTCACCTCCGACCCAAATCGAATCACCTCACCCAACCCAAACTCACCCGCATAGTCCTTCAAATACTCCAACACCTCCCAATGACCCGGAAACCTCCTCGGATCCCTATTATCCCCATCCATCGCCAAAAAGGGGTAATCCCTGAACCCCATCACCTCCCTCGGCAAATTCGTCCGAAGAGAAGCGTAGACGCTAGAGTGAACCACGGGTCGACTAGGGTTTAGTCCGAGTGGGTCGGGTTCGATGGCGTTGGTGTACACCCACGTGCCACCGACTTGGTGCTCGCGCTCGAAAACGACGACTTTATGGCCTTCACGACGGAGGGAAACTGCGGCGGATAGCCCGGCGGCTCCGGCGCCGATTACGGCAACGCTTTTGGCGGTGGGAGGAGTCATGGATCGGGTAGGGATTGTGATGGTGTTAGTTGTACTTGTGGGTCTGGATGTGTTTAGGAGAGAGAAAGGGAAGCTCCTAGTCATGATTGATGGAGAATACGGTGGGATCTTGCAATGGTATTGTGACGTCGTTTTCTTGTGGCGGGTGATTGGTTGGATAACACATTTTTCGCGGGTAAAATTACTTTTAGGGCCCGGATATATTTGCCGAATCCGTTCTAGATTTTTTTTTTTATTTAATTAGTTCAAATAAATTTAAATAATAATTTTAAATTAACTTGATTACTCTATCAGAAATCAAACAAATATTGTTATTATTTTTAGTATTGTATTAACAATGAAATTCAAATTTCTATTAGAATAAATAAATTAATTTAAAATATTAATCAAAAATTTAGTGAATAACTAAATAGTAAAAATATTATTCCAAGGCAAAGTGAGTATTTTATTTGATAACAGTGGTGGTGGGGTGAGATGGGGGTGATTAAAGGAGCCTGGTTGACTCGGATATGTGTTTGCATCTGATTGGCTTGTTGACTCGGTTATGTGTTTGCATCTGATTGGCTCGTACCATAAAGTATAAAGTAATATAAATGAATGTCTTTTATTGGATGAGAATACTAGGGGCAGTCAACAGTTGATGCGGCGCGTTACGCGCATTATAAGTATCTGAGCCACAATTTAATTTGATAATAATAGACATGTCAGCTGGTGTTAGAGCTATGTATGGACTAGTGTCTCACAAGCTAGATATTAACCGTGAGTCTGGTATTAGACCCCTATCAACGTGAACAACATTGGCTTGGTCAACACGGTATGAATATCTGCGATCACAGATTAATCACGTCATATATGTCATTTGTACTTGAGCCCGGTCTAAAAGGTTTGGGCTAATCATCGGAAATTTCACAAATATCAATTGACATATTAAGAAATTTCTAGTAACTTGATTCGCTTGCTCAGTTACTCCGGAAAGTCAGTGATTTGCCCTCAAAATTTTGTGTTCTACATGCAAATAGGATACTACTCTTTCCGCCCCAAAAAATCAATGTCCATTTTTTTTTTTAATTTACTATTAATAAATAACAAATTTACTTTTAATCAATAGCAAATTTAAAAGTTTTGCCCTCAAAATTTTGTGTTCCACAAATAGGATACTAATCTTTCCGCCCCAAAATCAGTGATTTGCCCTCAAAATTTTGTGTTCTACAAAGCGGTCACGATTGTTGAATAAAGTAGATTCCAAATATGATACTACTCTTTTCGCCCCAAAATCAATGTCCGATTTTTTTTTCTAATTTACTCTAAATCAATAGCAAATTTAAAAGTTTTTCGACATTTATTTTATGACGGAAGACTAGAAATTATCTATTATCTAATTGGACAATATTTACCTAATTGAATGAAAATCAGATATTTAAATAAAACACTAATATTTTTTTAAAAATTACAAAATAAAGTATGAACATGCTAAAAAATTTTGGAAGCCCCTCCAAATTGGAGGCCTTGTGCAACGGACCCCTTTGCACTCTTCTCCATGAGCCGGGCCTGGCTTTTGGGGTTAATAATATCAAAATTCAACCTTTCAAACTACCCGCCCTAGGTAAATTTGTAATACATATTTTAAAATTTTATCATTATCTTTGTAATGTAAATGCATATTAATTTTTGATTGTGCATCTATATTACTTTACTTTGGACTCCAACGATCTAACATAATGACATTGTCGAAATCAATATTTTAGGCTCCAATGATGTTAGAGTTCGAATTAAAGCTGTTGGTATATGTGTGACAGTGATGTTCACTACCAATGACTATCATATCGGAAATTGATAAATTTTGTTTATAATATATAAAGATTTTGGGTCACTCTTCTTAGAATCAATTGGTTTTAAGGTGGAACCTTAGACTTTAAGATGATATCAGAACAGGTCAATTACACGTGCAGGCCCAACGGTCCACGACGTTATTCCGCGCCACCCGATTGATAAGTCCACGTTGTAAGCTTTGACCCGCTACACGTGAGGGGGCGTGTTAGAGATATTATCCCACATCGGGAATTAACAAACCTTACCTATAATATATAAAGATCATGGGTCACTCCCCTTAGAATCAATTGATTTTAAGGTGAAACCTCAGACTTTAAAAGTTATTGGGCATGAATGTTATGGGATCATAGAAGAAGTTGATAGCGATGTTAAGCATCTTGTTTCCATTGATCGAGCAGCTATAGAACCTGAAATCAGTTGCTGGAAATGCAATCCTTGCAAAGAAGGTCGATATAATCTTTATCCTGACATGAAATTTTTCGCTACACCACCAATTCATGGTTCTCTGGCTGATCAGGTACATACTGTTAGAGATATTATCTCACATTTGGAATTGACAAACCTTGCCTATAACATATAAAGATCATGGGCCACTCCCTTAACATCAATTGGTTTTAAGGTGGAACCTCAAACTTTAAGATGGTATCAGAGCATGTCCTTACACGTGCAGACCCAACGACCCACGATGTTACTACGCGCCACCCGATTAATAAGTACACATTGTAAGCCTTTGGCAAAGCCCGGCTACACGTGAGGGGGCGTGTTAGAGATATTATCCCACATTGGGAATTGACAAACCTTGCCTATAACATATAAAGATCCTGGGCCACTCCCCTTAACACCAATTTAACATATTATGATTTTTTGTGATAGGTGGTGCATCCTTCAACCTTGTGTTTCAAGTTGTCCGAAAATGTGAGTTTGGAGGAGGGTGCAATGTGTGAACCATTAAGTGTTGGAGTTTATGCTTGTTGTCGTGCTAATATAGGTCCTGAGACGAAAGTGCTGATTATTGGAGCCAACCCTATTGGCCTCATCACCATGCTTGCAGCTCGTGCTTATGGTGAAACTAAAATCGTAATTGCTGACGTCAATGATAAGCATCTAATATTTGCAAAGAAACTTGGGGCAGATGAAATTGTCAAAGTTTTCACTAATATACAAGTAAATAATAATAATTCATTTCATTGCAAATAAATATTAATGAAATATGTACCCCCTAATCTCTTACGTACTCATCAATATGTTTTGTTACAGGACATAAGACTCTGAAGTCCAATTGATCCAAGATGCGATAGGAGATGGAGTGGATGTAACTATCGATTGTGCTGGCTTCAATAAAACTATGACAACTGCTCTTTACGCTACCGTCTTTGGAGCGCAAGGTTTGCTTGGTTGGAATGGGTCACAATGAAATGACAGTACCCCTTACCCCTGTTGCAGCTAGGGAGGTTGATATGGTAGGGGTCTTTAGGTACAAGAACACATGGCCATTATGTCTCGAGTTCTTGAGTAGCGGAAAAATTGATGTGAAGCCTCTAATTACTCACCACTTTGGATTCTCTCAGAAGGACGTTGAAGAAGCTTTTGAAACTAGTGCTCGTGGTGGTGATGCGATTAAGGTCATGCTTAACATGTAGGATGGTTTGAAGTAAGGTGGACATATTCACTTATTTAAATAAGTGTCCAAATTTTGATTTTCCATGGTCCTTTAATTTTAGTCTTATTTTAGCTTTCCATCTTAAATAAGTTGTCCATTTTGTCTAGGTTTGTTAATAAAAGCTATACTCCCTCCGTCCCACGTTAGTTGAGACTAACTTTTTGGGCACACCAATTAAGGAAAAGTAAGTGAGAGAAAAAGTGAAAGAAAATGTTGTGAGTATGAAGAATTAAATAGGAGAGAGAATGAGTGGGAGGAATAGTTAGGAGAGAGAATGTTGTGAGTGTAAAAGTGAAATAGGAGAGAGAATGAGTGGGGTAAATAGTGAAGATTCCTTTGCCATTTTGGGCAGTCTCAACTAACGTGGGACGGCCCAAAAGGGAAAGAAGTCTCAACTAACGTGGGACGGAGGGAGTACATTTCTATGCCTATCCTTTTGTATCTTTTGTACTTTTTGATTGCAGGACTACTTAATTAATTGGATTTATTCCCCAAGTGCCCCCATGTTTAGATTTTATGTTATTTTAAGGAGCCCCCTTTTGTAAATCCTAAATAAAGATTTCAGCCCAAATTATATTTCCCCTCACTCTCCTGGCTTCCGGTTCCCTGATTTAATAGAAATATTAACTTCATATTATACCCTCATATATATACTTCTTTTTCAACCTATGTTTTCATTTTCTCATTTTTTTAGAGAGAGGCGAATGATGATTTGCGATTTTGCGATTTGGAAGATTTTCAGGCGATAAACACTAGATCTAGTGTTTTCTCGTTTGATTTCTACAGGATTTCAAGGTTTTTTGTGTTCGTGGTATGTTATTGAAGACTTGTCTTCAAAAATGGGTAGAAATCCATTATTTTTTAGGGTTTTCGATTGTTATGTCTCTCTTTTTTTTTTTTTTTTTTTTTTTTTTTTTTTGAGGCTTGCCCATCTCGAGTCAAGCCCCTTTTTTTGTTTAAGTCAATTTACTAACAAGTCCCTCAATTCTCTGAAATTCCCTTAAAATCCCCCCAGAGGCGCCTAATATTAATTAGGGAGGGATAATCATCCATTCTAACCACTGGGGGGAGTCGAACCCAGGACCTCCGTGTTGGTGTCCCAGTGCTCTGGCCATCAGGTCAAGTCCTGATGGTTTTTTTAGGGTTTTCGATTGTTTATGTCTCTCTGTGTATATAAAGCGTGGTGCAAATCCATTGTATTATATCTTAATTTGCTTTTAGTTGATATTGTTGTGTTTGAATTGCTCTTATATATTTATATATATGTTTATTAATTCTGTTTTATTTATATATTATGTGCAGATCATATACATTTCCAAAATCACTTGCTATTGATTCAAATGTAATGGCATTCTTCAAGTTTGGGGATTTGACTGCTATTGCTATGTTTTCTCAGTTTTCATCATTTGATTCTATTGTTGAATTTATTTTTTCGAGGTGAGTCACTTTGAAAAGGGATACTCTATCTCTCTGTTATGTATTAACTAGCAATCCTTGTTGTATATTGGTTAATGAAGAAGATTTTATGTGCATGAGTATGTTGGTTCATCAGAATAGGCTTGATTGTATAGATATTCGTGTGAATGAAAGTTGTGATTCTAGTATGAATTATGGGGGAGCTGAATCATCTAAGTCTGTTAGTTACTATTGTATTGAATCTGGTGATATTGAGTTTAGTAGTAGTAGTAGTAGGAACCATGTTGATGTTAACTTTTTCCGTCGTAAATAGAAGGTGCTAAAAAGTATAGAATGGGCAACTGTAATTCAAAAGGTTGGTCAGATATTTGAAGGGGGTTGCCCAAAGTTTAGAAATGCACTTTGTAAGTTTGCTATAGAAGTTGGATTTGAATTTGAATATCTGAAAAATGACAGAAAGCGTGTTACTGCTCAGTGTAGACATGAAGTGGACAAAGGTTGTATTTATAGGATTCACGCATCAGTTGAAAAGGTTAATAGATTTCTCTATATTAGGACGTATGTTCCAAACCATACATGCATAGATATTATTAATAATGGGTTTGGATAAGGGCAAAGGTTGAATTCAGGTGTAATTGCAAGTGTTTTAATTGATGATGTTAAAAGTAATCCATCTATTAGGCCAAAGGAAGTTGTTAATGATCTTAGGAAGGATTATGGGCTTGAACTGTCATACAAATCAGTTTGGAGAGGTGTTGAGAAAGTAAAGGAAGCTGTGTATGGTGATGCAGGTTTAGCATATAACAACATGAGAGATTACTTTGATAAATTAAAAGAGTTAGACCCAAGTTTTCAATTTAAGATTGATTATGATCATGAGACGTCTCGTTTTGAGCGTTGTTTTGTTGCATTTGGTGCATGTCTACATGGATTTAAATTCTGTCGACCTATGTTATTTCTTGATGGAAAGTACAAAGGTACTCTTTTGGCAGCAACAAAAAATGATGGGCATAATGGTATGAAACTTGTCTTTTACCTTAGTTATAGGACATAAATTATTATTTATGTTTTTTTAGTTAAAATTATATTTATTATTTAATTTCTTTTATGATTGTAGGTCTTTTCCATGTTGCTTTTGCAATTGTAGGCTCTGAGAATATATAAAATTGGGCATGGTTTCTTGACAATCTGAAACCTCACGTTAATGAAAGGACAATGACATTAATTTAGGATCGACATCTGATGGATGAAATTCCACTTGTAATAAAATACCTAGCAAGTGTACTAGCTACCGTTGTAGTAGTATGCACAAGCAAGGGTCGAACCACAGAGACTTGAGTGAATTAACAAGTTGATTTAATTAGTGCAGAAAGTAACAAAAGGGTTTTTTTTTTATTTTGATTGATTAAAATAAACTAAATTGAAAAGCAAATAAATTAACTAATTAAAATAAAACAGATATTGAAATCAAGAATGACAAGGATTCACGGATTGGGTTTCACAATTATCTCCTTCCTATGCTAATTTATAAAAACATTACTAATCTTGTTCAAGAAATCGTTCACTTTACTAAGAGTTGGGACGGTTAGATGGCCGGGTTGCAACCCTATTATTACTTCGATGTAATGTTTTCCGCAAGGTCTACAAAACATCCAAGTAATACATTTAAAATCCAAGGAACAATTGATTTTAGACCCTTTTGATTTCCGCAAGGTCTTCAATTGGATCTATTCAATGAAATTTAGGCCAATGTAAAAACTACCCACGCAAGTGTAGTAATTTAAACCCTAGTAATTTAAAGACCAACAAAATCAATCAATAATGTTGGAAGTCTAAAAATAAATTAAGCAAATTTCATTGAACAAGAACAAGAAAAGTGTGGAAGAATTAAAACATTATTAGCATAAGAACTCGACAATTGTTACATCCAATCCGCGAAAAGAAATTTAGCTACTCATAATAAAAATTATAAAAATAAAATAAAACATAAACCTGAATCGAAACGGAGACGGAGGAAGTAATTATTTCTTCCTCTATACAATAATGCCACGACATGGAATGAATGAATAATCCCCCTGGGAATAGTGCCGGCTCCTATTATATATATAAATATAAATCCTAGGTTAAAACTGAATTTGGAAAAGAAATAACCACATCAGGCCCAGTACCAAGCCCACATCCGGCCCACAGATCCAAGTCGTGCCCACGACTCGTACCTACTCCTCCAAGTCGTTCTGATTATTTGTGCAATTGTTGGAATTTTTCTTTTGCCTCAATTCCTTGGCCGCCCAGCATAATACCTTGGCCCAGCAACCATGGCCCCAAATTACTCCCATGTTGGCCGGCCATTGCCTGGCTTGTGGCCTTGGTTAATGCCAAAGTATATTCGTTTCGTCCCGCGATTTTTCCTTCGCACTTTGGCCACTATAATGACTTCTTTTGCGCTTCGCTCTTTGAGACTTTCTTTTTCATTTAATCCCATGAATTTTTATAAATTAAATTCGTCCAAAAATTCCATATTTCCTGTTTAGTCCTTGAATTTCCCAATATTTCCAATTTGGTCCTTGAAACTCCAAAGTGGGTACAAATCCTCCGTTTTCAGCATTTTTGCACTTCAGTTCCTGAACTATCAAAACACTAACAAAATACATTAAATTCTCAAGGTTTCGAGCATTAAATAAGCTAGGAAATATATCTTTTGGATGGGTAAAACCACATCCATCAAATACCCCCAAACTTATCTTTTGCTCGTCCTCGAGTAAAACAAAAGAACTAAACAAAAAACAAAACTACCCTAACAACTAAAAACAATCGACAAAAATATTTTTGATATGTTCTCAATATATACAAGGTTGCCGGCCAAACAAGTCTCAGATTCTCACATAATATGCTAAACAAGTACCAATAAGAATATGCAATTACAATCACATTAATGCATCTAACCCACAATTTTCCACCTCGGCCTGAATGATGAATGAAATATGGGAGATCATTGTCACCAAAGTAAGATATTTTATAGGGTCACTAACCACATGCTCTAAATCAATGATACTAAGATGAAATTTCTGCACAAGGGACACTCATATGCATATTTAAACAAAACTGTCAACCTGGCTACTCTTTAGGGATCAAATATGGCTTTACGGTTTGTAATGTTTCGCGATAAACGCGGGCTAGGTTCACGGCTCCAAATGAAGGTAAGGACATACGAAGTCAAGCAAGTGAAACTAGAAAGTCTTCATCTTACATCCTCACATTGAAATTTATCACTCCGCTCCAAGCCAACCCATTGATTTAACCCCCAAACTTATAATGTTGTATACTTTCAAACTTGAGGTTGATCACCTTTCTTTCTTTTTGATCATTTTCCACTTCAACATTAGAGAGGGCTCGGCTTTTTTTTTTTTTACTTTGTACAAATATATCACGGAGAATGTGCATTCAATACTTTTAGCTCAAGCCCCTCTTTTCATTACATAACATGCCCCTTTTTTTTTTCATGACCACTTTCCACTCAACACTTTGATTTTCCAAACTTCACCCAAAAATTCCCATTCATTCCCTAGTTTCACTTTCTTGAAAAGGTAAGAAAATAGTGTATAAGTTAAAAGGGTAGGATAATGAGGGTACAAAAGAAGGCGAATGGTGGTCTAAAATAACCTCCCACTTTGTGAGAGATTCCATTCTTTTTCAAGCTCAAAAGGGGTTCTAGCGGAAAATGTTGTATAAGTGACGAGAAAGTTAAAGGCTCACAAATAGGGTTCAAAGAAATAGCCACATATCACTTCCCGAATAGCCTAATTGATGTGTTATTGACAGTCATGCAAACATGTTCTAGGGACCCCGAGAATGTCAAAGTGATCCTATAAAGGTCTCCTAAGTTGGTAACAATGATCAAGAAAATTGATGGAAGTGAATGGTGGTGCAATTGTGTTTTACATGTATTAATGCAATTCTAATTAACATATTCAAATTGGCACAAACTAGCAAAACTCAATCAAAAACTCTCTCAAATCATCACGGACGTTGGCCAACTTCCAAACATATAATGAGAACAAAATTTTTAAATTTTTCTATTTTTTTTGGAGGGTGACACTATATACACTCCCCTATAAACCCACAAATTCGGAGAGATATCTACCCCCAAACTCAAAACATGCTATGTCCTCATAGCAAAGAGAACAAAAACATGTCTCGGATTCAAAGGAGATATGACACAACAAATTAAATAAATAACGCAATAAAAATGTATCTAATTGGGTTGCCTCCCAATTAGCGCATTTGGTTAAGGTCGTTAGCCCGACCATTGCTCCCATTTGGACTTCACCTTCCATCCTTTGGCCCACTTCACTGTCTCGCGGGTCTTAATCTTCAGTTCATGCCCCATAAACAATTTTTGAAATATGAAGTCATTTAATGCCCATGAAATTCTTTCACATTTGTGCTCTTTGGGTCTTTTCTCTTGAGGATCTTTTCCATTTTTCTCTTCCTCACAAGAAACATGAGGTACAATAAGGATGGCCAAATTTTCATTGAAATAGCTAGGAAGTGGAAAATCTTCATCCATACCGCAAACCTCCTCACTATCCCTCTTTTCACCACCATAAAACAATCGTTCTAATTCATCACATGCCTCCTCATGCCAAGATTTCACTACCACTTCTTTTTCTAAAATTTCCACCTTCTCAATACACCCACTTGAAGTAACACAAAGTGATTCATCCTTAAAGTCATCATTGGGGATTTCATAGACAAAATTCCCCTTTGATTTCTTCGTGAGTTGCTTATGTTCTAGGGGTGGTAAATGAAAAGCTGAATCATAAACACACTCTTCCCCATCCTCATTCGTATACCAAACTAGGGTTGAAGGTGTCTCTTCAGAATAACAACTAACAGCAGGAGTATGTACCAGATCGATGTGAGAAGAAGAATGTACCTCAAAGCTTATGGAACTCTCATCTCGAAGCGTGGTGACTAACTCATCATGATCAGGCTGAATTAGACTTGAATCCGATTCTTGCTTCCTCAATGCCTTCAATATTGTGTCAATGTGTCCATCTATCTTACTCAATACTGCTTCGGTTTGTTTCTCATGTTTCATTCTCTGCTCTTTCATCTCTTCCAATTGTTCCTCCCAGTATTGCTTTTGAGGTGGCGGAGGTGATGGGTCATAGTACATTGGCTCTCGCTCATTCCACGTCATGTTTGAATAATTTTTCCACCCTTGGTTATACGAGTTGGGAGGAATACCATACGGAGGTTGCCATGACTGGAAGGAATTTATTTCTTGTACCTGTGGATAATATTCAGAAAAATATGTCCTAGAGGGACAAGCATTAGTAGCATGAGAATAAAACCCATAATTTTGACCCGACTCATACATGTTATAATTATTCATTCTATGCATTTCTGAGTCCCAAAAAAGAATAACAATAAAAATAAAAAAAGAAAATTATGTACACTAAAAATAAATAAAAGATTATTTACACTACCTAAATTAACTTGTTAAATCACAAAAAGTCCCCGGCAACGGCGCCAAAAACTTGATGGATGAAATTCCACTTGTAATAAAATACCTAGCAAGTGTACTAGCTACCGTTGTAGTAGTATGCACAAGCAAGGGTCGAACCACAGAGACTTGAGTGAATTAACAAGTTGATTTAATTAGTGCAGAAAGTAACAAAAGGGGTTTTTTTTTATTTTGATTGATTAAAATAAACTAAATTGAAAAGCAAATAAATTAACTAATTAAAATAAAACAGATATTGAAATCAAGAATGACAAGGATTCACGGATTGGGTTTCACAATTATCTCCTTCCTATGCTAATTTATAAAAACATTACTAATCTTGTTCAAGAAATCGTTCACTTTACTAAGAGTTGGGACGGTTAGATGGCCGGGTTGCAACCCTATTATTACTTCGATGTAATGTTTTCCGCAAGGTCTACAAAACATCCAAGTAATACATTTAAAATCCAAGGAACAATTGATTTTAGACCCTTTTGATTTCCGCAAGGTCTTCAATTGGATCTATTCAATGAAATTTAGGCCAATGTAAAAACTACCCACGCAAGTGTAGTAATTTAAACCCTAGTAATTTAAAGACCAACAAAATCAATCAATAATGTTGGAAGTCTAAAAATAAATTAAGCAAATTTCATTGAACAAGAACAAGAAAAGTGTGGAAGAATTAAAACATTATTAGCATAAGAACTCGACAATTGTTACATCCAATCCGCGAAAAGAAATTTAGCTACTCATAATAAAAATTACAAAAATAAAATAAAACATAAACCTGAATCGAAACGGAGACGGAGGAAGTAATTATTTCTTCCTCTCTACAATAATGCCACGGCTTGGAATGAATGAATAATCCCCCTGGGAATAGTGCCGGCTCCTATTATATATATAAATATAAATCCTAGGTTAAAACGGAATTTGGAAAAGAAATAACCACATCAGGCCCAGTACCAAGCCCACATCCGGCCCACAGATCCAAGTCGTGCCCACGACTCGTACCTACTCCTCCAAGTCGTTCTGATTATTTGTGCAATTGTTGGAATTTTTCTTTTGCCTCAATTCCTTGGCCGCCCAGCATAATACCTTGGCCCAGCAACCATGGCCCCAAATTACTCCCATGTTGGCCGGCCATTGCCTGGCTTGTGGCCTTGGTTAATGCCAAAGTATATTCGTTTCGTCCCGCGATTTTTCCTTCGCACTTTGGCCACTATAATGACTTCTTTTGCGCTTCGCTCTTTGAGACTTTCTTTTTCATTTAATCCCATGAATTTTTATAAATTAAATTCGTCCAAAAATTCCATATTTCCTGTTTAGTCCTTGAATTTCCCAATATTTCCAATTTGGTCCTTGAAACTCCAAAGTGGGTACAAATCCTCCGTTTTCAGCATTTTTGCACTTCAGTTCCTGAACTATCAAAACACTAACAAAATACATTAAATTCTCAAGGTTTCGAGCATTAAATAAGCTAGGAAATATATCTTTTGGATGGGTAAAACCACATCCATCAACATCAAGGGATCATCAAAGCAGTTAATGATATTATGCCCTCTGCAACGCATTCATTTTGTAAGTTCCATTTGAGGAACAATATGAGGGACAAACTGAAAGGATGTTAAGTAGAGTTTCGCTCAAATATGCTTCATAAAATTTCTCAGTGTTCGTTAGCTCCAACGCATGATCTTTTTCAATTTTATTTGAGTGAAATGAAGAAAGAAGGTGGTACTAAGGTTCAAGAATTTATGGATGCTCTTTGTGAGTACCCCGATCCGAACTCAAGTTTTGGATTCAATTTAATTAAATTTGGGCTTACACAAATTGCTAAAAAGCAATTAGGGTCCAAAAATCCCAGCAGCCCACCAATTCATTGGGCCTGCCAGCCACTTGGCCCATTATGGCCAAAAGATGTACGCTGTCGGACGACATGGACATTAAGGCGGTTTAACTGCCTATGTCGTGCGACATAAGAAGCCCCTGCAGCCCACCAATCCATTGGGCCTGCCAGTCACTTGGCCCATTATGGCCAAAATGTGTACGCTGTCGTCCGACAAGGGCCACTAAGGCGGTTTAACTGCCTATGTCGGACGACATAAGAAGCCCCATCAGGAAGCCTATAAATAGAAGGCAGGGCTGGTCATTTGGAGGGAGGAAAGAAGAGAACCAAAAGTGAGGGTCAAAACTCTGAGAGGAATACCAGAAAAATAGGGGAAACTCTTGCCAAATAGAGTCTCTCCCTCTCTCTCACACACACACTCACCTCCCTCCTCACACACACACACACTTCAAGGTCAAGACTCCAAGAAGTTTCCTTTGGTGGTGATTGAAGGGGTAGACACCATACTATTGGTGATCCTACTTCGTGGACTACAATAGGTAGACCCTAAACCTCTTTCTCCCTTTAAATAAAGTCTTTAAATATACCTTGCATGCATACTTGCTCTCTTACCATGTAGAAATTGGGATTTTGCATGACAAAGGTGGTGGAGGAGTGAATCTTCAATATTCACTTCTCCCCACCTCAGATCTAGACATTTGGTGGTACACACACCAATAAAGTTTCAATCTTTGCCTAGCTACATTGGGTTAGGAAGTGATGGCTACTTCAAAGTGGCCATAAAACATGTGATTTATCACATTTGGTCACTAAATCCATGTGATCTTCCCATAATACCCATATTATAGTTTTATATTACTGTTTATAATCAATAAAGATGCTTGGTTTGCTTGGGGAACAAAGGAGGAACCATACAGACTGAAGGGCACTGAAATAGGCTCCCCATGTCGTGCGACATAGGTCTCCATGGAGATCCTGTGTCATACGACATGGGACTCCCAGAAGGCTGCAAAGCCATTCTTGGACTTCAGAATCTGCTAGGCCCATCCCTTTGTGACTCAAAGCCTACCTAAGCATCTTCTGGTTCATAAGCCACTATTTGGGTGCCTAAACTCAGTTTGGGCACAACCCACTTGACGGAAGAGGATCGCCACGTGACATAGAAGACTTCAAAAGACTCTATGTCATGTGACATCCGTGTCGACAAAGCCTATCGTGACTTTGTCCACTCCCATCAACCCCAAACTGGGTTCTAGACCACTAAATAGTGTCCTAAATGAGCAAAATAATGTCTTTTCATTTCTCGAGTAGCTTTACCTCTGTAAGGGACAATCTGTCTCAAAACCTCTGCCTTGTGATAAAAGATATCACGTGTAAAAAGGGTGCGGCCCCCTATCATGGCTCGCAAGTTGTATTCAGTTCCATACCATTAATGAAATCTAAGGCTTGCACACTTTACTTGTTTACACACATCGCACACACACTTTGAATGTCCATATTTGTCCAAATGTTGATTGAAAGTCCCGAAAGGGGCGTGTTGGGTGAACTCTCTAGTTCTTCCCAACACGTAACCAGACTCCCGGACTCAAAATCTCTCAAAATTAGGTTTTTCAAGGTTTTCCTCTAAAAACGGCGTGGCGACTCCAAAAGAAAATATCATCATAATTTTTTCGGGCGAGCGTTCATTCAGTGGCGACTCCGCTGGGGACTTTTTGAAAAACTTTTTGTTCTAAAAAAAAATGAAGTCGATACTTGGTATATAGGTGGAAACCACTAACCTTCCTGTATCGCTCCCTAACTCGGGGCTTGGGATAAATGGTGGTCTAACAATCCCACGTACAAGTGTCATTCTTCTGTTTTCTGAAAAAAGAGAAAAGTTTTTTTTAAGAGAGTCTAACTTTCTTCTAATCAACTTGGACAATTTCGACATTTACCTTGTGTGTGCATCTGTGTCATGTTGTGTGCTTTGCCTTGATTCCATGCTATATCATGCTTTGGTATGTGATACTATCGGGAGCCGGGGCTCTTTTCCTTTTTTGCTACTTGCTTGTTCCGTCACAATAGAACATGGCAGAAGGATACAAGACTACAGCTGCTGGTAAATTCAGACATTTGGGGCAGTCCCCTTTTGTCATACTTTGACTCATTCTTTTACTTTTTCTTTGCATACTACATAAAAAAAAAGAAGAAAGAAAGAAAAAAAACCTTTTGCAAGAAAAAATAGATTTTCTAGAAAAAACCTTCACACTACTCGCACTCTACCCGCACATAGAGTTAGAACCCGGGAGTGTACGGACGGCATTGCGGAAAGTGACATGTTTCGCTGACGTTTGAGCGCCTAAAGTCCTCCTAGCCTGTGAGTCAGCCAACACCTGTCCGTGACACACTTTCTACCGTGACCGGTTGGTTTTTGGCCAATACTTTCCAAAACATTTTAAACTCGGTTTTTCAAAATTTCTCACAAAGTCCGAGTCATGCTTCGCCAATCTTGGCATACTTTCCCTCTTCGTGTCGAAATCACGACATAATTCCAACGTAAGTACACGTTAAGATCTCTACATATCTCGACGTAGGTACATATCGATTTCTCGGCTTGGCTTCGTGAGAAGTCACGACGCGTTCTCGACATGTGTCAACACGGGACCATGTCGATTTCTTAACGCATACTAACAAGAGTTATGCCGAAATTTCGCCACCAAGTGACGAGAGGCCATGCCAGATTTCCAACTCGAAAAGAGGAGAGGTCATTGCGGTCTCATACGTTTAAACGTACGCTCGACCCTTTCTCCTCCCGAGTTTAGACGTTGACTTGGACTTGGTTTTGAAAACCCCGAGTTTGACTTGTTTTGGCTCGTATGCCCATAGGTTCGTTCTCCCTTTCGGTCGGTGGGTTCCACGTGCCCTATAGGACCTCTATCGGGATTGTCCGTCCCGGAGGTGCAATACAGGTGGAATACAGGGGGTCTATAGACGTAGTGATAGAACCCACTGATCCAGGAATAGAGTAGAATGCGAAAAAGAAGGTTTCCCCCTTTTCCAACCATTCCTAGGATTAATAAAAATCATTTTTAAACAAAAAAATATATATAAAAAAAAGAGAAGAAAAAAAAAAGAGCATATGCATGAGTCCGTCCTAAGCCTATCCTCTCCCCCACCTAAAGCCATTCTCTCCCCCTTTCAGCGAGCAAGTATTGGGTCAGAGTTCCGGGTGGTCGGTTAATCAGTTTCTCTCCAGTCAGGAATTCATTTCCAGCGGTCTTAGAAATGGCAGATTCGCAAGTCTCAGCAGGTTTGGGTCCGAATGCAAGTGTTGATCCAGCTCAGAGTCAGAATGTCAATCAGGGTGTAGGGCCAGATCAAGGTCAGAACATGGGGCCGAACACAGCTCTAAATGCCTCTCCTAGCAGTGGTTACGGCACGGGTCCTCACATGACACCCTCGGGAAGTCTGTTTGTAAACCCTCACCCAGGTTTCAACTTCTCTCAAGAAGCTTCTCTCCGCGCTGCCCTCGAAGCCTCTCGTGCCCGTGAGGAAGCCGGTTGGGCTCGCTATGTCGAAGTAATGCGCATGAAAGGCATTTCCTTAATCCGTCACCCCGATGGGTCGTACGAAGAAATCAGGGAGGAACCCGATGTTACTATCACCGGCACTGGCTTTGTTCCACCATCCTCACCTGGGCAAAACCTTCACAATATGCCCCCACCAGTCTCCTATGGTGTGCCTGGCTCCCTCTCGATGCCAACTCATGGGGGTATGTCAAGACCTCCCCCTATCCCAGTATCTACTCATGATATGCAATACGGGTCGAGGGGCGAATCAAGCTCCTTACCAAAGGTCGGTGCTCAGGACCAGTTTATGTTTTACCCCCAGAACCAGCTCGGGCAGGATCAGCAACCCAGTGGTGTCAATCAAGGGCCGTTTGGGTATACTCGAATCGCTTTGGGACTCGGGGTCAAAGTCCGTATAACAAAGACGGCCGGGTCGTCCAACCCAACTTTTGGTGGTCAATTTAGGCTCCTCATGATCAGTCCAATCAGCAACAGAGCGGTTATCGCATGTCAGGAAGCCAAATTTGGCAGGATCAGATCCCGCAATATCCACAACCCCAATTCCAAAACAACATCCCTCAGCCGACGGTTTGTTCTCCTCTCACCCAGCTTCTGTACGGTTCTGCCCCATATTCAGCTCCGTGCACCAATATCAGGTCCCCTTCCCATGGTCAGGTCGGCAACCAGTCAGTACGGTTTGGACCCCGGAATCCCAACGCTCAGTTTAATGGGTATGACATGTACGGGAATAGAACCCCCAACTCAGTTGGTTTATTGGACAGCAATGTCAGCATGCCCAGTACTTTTGGTCTTCCTTCGGCTGACTCGCCCATCAGACCCATGCCAGAATTTCCAGTACCATCTTCAACGGTAGCTCCAACTGTAGGGCAAACCCCATCCTCCGAGGTTTCAAGTTTGAAAGAAGAATTGAAATATGTGAAAGAGCAATTGCACAAGATGACTTTTGGGTCAGACGTGGTCAATTCAGTAGAGCTCAAGGACTCTAAGGTCCTCCCAAAGAACTTAAAGATGCCCCCCATAACCAAGTTTGAAGGCTCCACATGCCCTAAAACTCACATGAACAGCTACATCATGTCAATGGGTGCCAAAGGGGCCACCGAAGAGATGCTAGCCCTTTACTTTCACTTATCCCTCGATGACTCTCCTTTGAGATGGTTCCTAGGTCTTAAATCGAAAGCGAGGGCTACCTGGTCCCAGATCAGTGATGCCTTTTTGGATAAATACAAAGGAAGTGTCGAGTAGTACACCACCCGTAGTGACTTGATCGGCACCATCCAGAGGCACGATGAGTCCGTAACAGACTTTTATAAGAGGTGGAACAAGAAGCTTAATGAGTTGGCTCACCCAATTCCCCTCTCTGACGAGAAGTCCATCTTTCTTTCATGTGTCAAGCCATCCGTCAGGGAAGCCATTGGCCGGGGGTACTACCCAAATTTGCGAGAAATGGTGAGTGCAGGGGCTGAAAGCGAGAATGCTACCTATTCCATTGTTCCAAGATCTACCCCTGTCGCTCCGAAGGTTAAAGAAACTGTTGTCTCTAACTCCCGTTAACTACATTCAAGGGGAGAAGGGTCAGTTATCTGGCCGTGGTGGAGGAAGGCCTCAGCGGCAGAAATTCGATGATTTGGGGATGCCAACTGAGGAGGAATTCAACGGTTTGGTAAAGGATGGGCTGATCAAGCCTCTGGATAATTACAACCCGGTTAAGGCAAATCCCAATCTGGACACTAGCAAGTTTTGCCTCTACCATCAGTACCCTGGACATGTTACCAATGACTGCGTCCCTTTAAAGCTGCTCATCCAAAGGCTTATTGATGAGGGGAAGATCGAGAAAGCTCCTCGCCCCAATGCGATTACCAATCCACTTCCGTGATCTTCACCAGAACCCAGGGCCCTCCCATCCAATATTAATACAGTCAATCGGTCTTTGTAGGATCTAGATTGTCTGTTTGTTTCTTTGATAAATGTCCTTTATCGGACAAGAGTCTGTCAAGTCCACGTTGGACTAGTTTTTTCTTCTAATAATAAAAGTCTTTGTTTCTTTTCCTGCTAGACTCGAGACATCAGTTGCCCACCCACGTTACAATTAATTGAAATGGTCTTATCCTAGATGATCACCTTTGCTGCTCAATCGCTAATGCTTTGAAATAACTTATGTTTAAATTAATCGGAGTGAGAAAATCAATTAATATCCTTCTCAAATTGGGGCTTACCAACTCCCCATCTTGCATTTCATATGCTCACATCTCTTTCATTATCCTCATCATTTCGTTGATCGAGAATTTGCATCAATCTTTCTCATTTAAAGCTTAAGCAAGCAACGAAAACTTAATTTCGTTTGGGTCATCCGGTAGGGATTGCGGTTGAAGCCTTTCACCCATAGGAAAGCCATTACCTCACCCTCACCAAACAATATCCTTTCATTTCAAGATCGGCGTGCTTTTGAAACCCCATCTAGCCATCACGTTTCCTCCTTGCTGAGAGAAGTCCAAGCAATGTCAAGAAGTTAGCTTCGAGAGTTGGCAATGCATAAAATATTCAAATCATGAAGGAAGGAAAGATAATCCTCAACTCCTCAAAGAGGCCTTCCAAATTCTAAAAAGAAGGATTTTAAATCCTCACAATTCAGCAAAAAATTCCCGACTTCTCGAGAAGTTCTCCCATGATCAAAAAAAAAAAAAAGGCCCGCTCTCGATAGCTTGGACTTCCTCTCACCATTACCTTAAAATCAATCCAGAACCATCCTCTCGATTTTAGAGGATATTCCCATTTTCCTTAACCAATTCCAAGCCATCCTCTCAATTTTAGAGGATATTCCCTTATTACCCTTGCCTTTGGTCAAAGTCAAAATTTGACCTCCCATTCTTAGAGGCAAATCAATTCTCTTACCTTAGAAATCCCAAACACATTCCCTCAAGCCAACCTCTCATTTTTAGAGGTTCAGTCAGTAAAAGGCCTAGCCGACCTCTCATCTTAAGAGGTCATGACATTCCAAATCACCCGATGGCCGATCGAAGCCCGGAAACCCAACTACAGTCCCTACCGGATAGCAATTTCATTATGATATCTTCGAGATCTAAATCAGATTAATGCTTCATTGCTTGCTTAAATCAGAGTCAAATCCATCTTGGCTCCAAATATCATCAATCTAAGATTATGCAAATTCAATCCACTCATTCGACACTTCATGTGAGCATATTTCATTTCTCCTCCTCAAACACTTGCCGCGGATGTCCCACTGGGGCTTCGCGTCCGTGTCTTTCATGGACACTCCAAGGGGACATGATCTTCAATCCCCCAATTCTCAAAATCCTCGAGGGTCCTCGAAATCTCGAATTTTTACATTCATTCTCTCCATTCGGGATAAGCCCGAACTACGGCGACCTGAGCTCCTCATCAGGAGGGGAACGTAGGCAACCATAATAGGTCCGGTCGAAATCACAAACAAATCTCAGAAAATCCGATCTCCTCAAGGGCCGTCCCTATACACCTTCCACCTTTCCGAGATCGATTCTCGATAACAGTTGGTTTTCTCCTCACGATTAATCAAAATATTTGTTCATATCAGATTTAGTGTTTGAATAACCCGAACATCAATAAAGGGTTTTAAGCAGCTTTGTGATCATCATGAGTAAGACAAGTTTTCAAGTGTCTCGACAAGTCTTCTCTCTCTCCGTCATAGGAAAATAGAGCCAAACACTGTCTTTCTGTCAGCAGGGGCTTCCAAACACTTTTTCACACCTTGTCGTGTTTATACTCTCTCAAAAGAGTCAAACCCAAAGCAAGTGTGTCATACACAAATTCGGGATTCATTCCCACTTTTCAAAAAATGTGCCCCTGCACGTATATATTTCCAAGTCTGTGACAGATTGACTAAGGTCTGGAAAGATGGGTGCCTCCTGGGTCGCGTGATGATTATGCCTGTAACAGGATTGCGTTAGACCTCTCATCATAACATTCCATTTTAAGCCAAATATTGGATCTGGGCGATGATGCCAAGGTTGAAGATGAACTTTGGGGCTGCCGTGACTGCTGGAATTTGCCTTTGGCGAAGTTGTCCTTTTACAAATGCTGGGGGCTAGTTTCCCAAGAAAGTCAGTAAATGTGACCATCCATCAGACGTCAGAACTGGCTGCATCTGCAGCACCCCATCGACGATCCGATACTTGATCAAAACCTGTCCAAAGCAGCCCAAAACTCTATATCCACTCTCCCTACTCACCAGCCGCTTGGGAGAGGATTTGGCACACTTTGCACCCAAATACATCACCAACCCCCAACAAATGCCATCCTTCTTGCCATTTCTTGGGACGGACTAATACATATAAACAAATAAGCCTAGATGCTATCAATGGAATGCATTAGTTATACAATACAAAGATTTTATTTTACAAAGTGAGAAGCAATAGATTAGTGCATGCATTGTTCCTTCTCTCTATCTAAGATTCCAAAGCATGACAAAAGGGGATTTCCGCGATCACTCCGACTCGGGATCATCCTCCTCATCCTCCTCGGAGCCGCTGTCGTCTGGGACGCTGCCTACCTCCTCCTCAGAGCTGATATGCTCCTGGCCGTCACCGCCACCCTCCTATACCTCGTGGATCTCGCCATCCGAATCATCATCATCCTCATACTGGGCCCAAGGCCGGGGCTTGCCATAATATCCATGCCACTCAGGCACTGTGGCAAGCGGGGGGCTGGAAAGGATCATCCTCACCATCATCATCAAAGGCCCGTCTTGCAATGACAAATGAATCAAAAGTCCATCTTGAAGTGGCAAATCATTATCAAAAGTCTGTCTCGCAACGGCAATGTTCATCATGCAGCCAGTCTGGCAATGGGCAAGTCCTCAACAGCCCGTCTTGCCAAGCAATTCATCAGCAATACCCATCTCGCAACGGCAAATTAATAGCAGAGCCCGTCTTGAAACGGTAATATCAACCGCAAAGTTCGTGTTCTACCTGACGAATGTTTCTAAAGTCAGCCAATCACTTCAAGTGATCTTCGTGCGCACAACCCTCATAGGTAAGCACAGCACAGGTATGAAAGCATATCTCATTCACCTGCAAATCATCATTACTTTCTCAGATAAAGTCATTTCAAGTCATAGAGTTCATCTCGCGATCCTTTTGAGTTAATCTCGAACACCTATTTTGGGCTTGTTCCCATACCTTTTCAGGCTCGTCCCTATGCGTAGGCTTGTTCCTACACCTATATTTGGGTTTGTTCCCATACCCCGCTAGGCTTATTCCTACACTTCTATAGGCTCGTTCCTATATCTCGCTAGGATTGTCCCTATGCGTAGGCTCGTTCCCATACCTCGCTAGGCTTGTTCCTATGCGTAGGCTCGTTCCCATACCTCTATAGGCTTGTTCCTATATCTCGCTAGGCTTGTTCATATGCGTGGGCTTGTTCCCATACCTCGCTAGGCTTGTTCCTATGCGTAGGCTTGTTCCCATACCTCTTTAGGCTCGTTCCTATATCTCGCTAGGCTTGTTCCTATGCGTGGGTTTGTTCCCATACCTCGCTAGGCTTGTTCCTATGCGTAGGCTTGTTCCTACATCTCTATGGGCTCGTTCCTATATCTCGCTAGGCTTGTTCCTATGCGTAAGCTCGTTCCTACACTTCTATAGGCTCGTTCCTATACCTCGCTAGGCTTGTTCCTATGCGTAGGCTTGTTCCTACACCTCTAAAGGCTCGTTCCTATATCTCGCTAGGCTTGTTCCTATGCGTAGGCTTGTTCCTACAACTCTTCAGGCTTGTTCCTATGCTTCGTTAGGCTTGTACCTATACCCTTTAGGTTTGTTCCTATACCCTTTTAGGCTTGTTCCTACACCCCTTTAAGCTCGTCCCTATAATTCATTTGGGTTCAAATACCCACCTCTCTCGGTTAACACAACACAATGGCCCGGAACGGCCTTAAACTACCCGGTCCGGAAAGACCGTACAGATTTCCAGTACACAATGGCCCGGAACGGCCTTAAACTACCCGGTCCGGAAAGACCGTACAGATTTCCAGTACACAATGGCCCGGAACGGCCTTAAACTACCCGGTCCGGAAAGACCGTACAGATTTCCAGTACACAATGGCCCGGAACGGCCTTAAACTACCCTTGGCCCGGAAGACCGCATGCATTTCCAAAGACACAATGGCCCGGAACGGCCTTAAACTACCCGGTCCTAAAAGACCGTACAGATTTCCAGTACACAATGGCCCGGAATGGCCTTAAACTACCCGGTCCGGAAAGACCGTACAGATTTCCAGTACACAATTGAAATTACCCGGGATCCGGCTCGCGCGCGGAGGGCCCCGGCATCTCGCATTTCGTCGCTGTTCGGGAAAGTCGCCCGGATCCGAGAGGCAGCACAATCGCGCCCCGGCATCTGGCTTATTCCGTTTTAGCGTTGCGTGTTGGAGGTGTCTCGCCGTTTTGCTTTCGCATTTTGTAGAGTCGCCACGCCGTTTTTATTAAGCCCAAAACATTGAAAAAGGGCATCAGTTTAAAGATAAATTTTAAACTGTTTTTGTGTGATGAGATTTTGAGTTCGGAGGTCAGATGACTCCTCGGGAAGAGAATATTAGAATATTAGAGCTCACCCGAGTAGCCTCGTAAAACGAGTCTTTCGGATACCCCTAATATCCTTTAAATGTTGTGTGTGTGTGTGTGCTTTTAAAAATGCATGTCAGTATCGGATGTCTACATTGTATGCGATGTATGGAAATGTATTGAAATAGTATAGGAAGGAAGCCTTACCAATGTTGGTTCGTGTCCGTCTTCCGCCGGGGAATAGTGTTTGAGGTCGAAGTAAGCGTTCCTGGTATGGATCGGGATTGCTTTGGGAGGGACCGGTTGTCCGCGGACGAGTTTCGGCGTGAGTTGAGGTTGTAGGCCGCGTTCGCGCAGGTTCGGCGTGCGTGGGGATCGTCGGGATCGGTCGGGCGAGAGGTTCGGCGTGCGTTGGAATCGTTGGTTGGATTCGGGCGAGAGGTTCGGCAGAAGGCTTTGGGGATCGCCGGTTTGACTCTGAAAGAGCCGGGACACCGTGGGAAAGACCGTGCAAGGCTCCTGAGTACCACGAGGGGCCTCGTGAGTACCTCGAGAGTGCCTTGGGCAGCGCGGAGCGTCTCGGGAGCGCTCGGAGAGGCTTCGGAGCACCTCGAGGGGCTCGGAAGGCCTCGGAAGGATCCGAAGGGGCCGGGAATGCCTCGAAAGGTCTTAGAAGGGGAGCCGAGAAGGCTTAGGGAGGAAGAGAGAAGTGGGAGGTGTGAAAAAAAATGAGGAGGGAAGCCCTCTATTTATAGTAAAAATTTCGGAGCAAAGAGGTCCGTACGACCTTCTTGGTTATCCGAATTTTGGATTTCCTCGATTTGAGGGAATCTCGCAATGATGGAGAATATTACTGAATGATGATGTCCCCCATGCAATAAGGTCCGTACGGACCATCTTGCATGCAAAGAGGTCCGTACGGACCATCTTGCATGGAAGTCATCATTTCTCCCGGGATTTGAGGGAATATTGTGGACTTTAAGGGGATTTAGTAATCATTGAAACAAAGAGGTCCGTACGGACCTTAATTGCTTTTCTGATTTCCTGAAAATTCCCAAAAGGTCCTTTGTCCCTTTTATCCTGCAGAAAGGCTCCTCCCCCGGTTTGGTTGGGGGTTTGAGAGGGTTTTGAGAGGGTTTTGAGTGAGTAGAGGTCTCGAGACTGCGTGGATGAGTCTCGCGGTGTTTCCCGTGTGTTTGAAAGGGAGTGATCCAGATTGGGGTACTTACAGAAGCCCCTCGACGACGTCACTTATGAAAGAAGTGGGGCCGCCGATAAGATAAGCGGTCCTAACTGGATCGCGTGGCCGGGAGAGGAAGTGACCGTGAGGGTCAAAGCCAGGACGTGGTGCGGTGTCCTTCGGGTGACCGTTTAGGTCATATAGCCGGACCCCGCGATAGGATTCCTACGTATCCCCGAAGCGGGAATCAAGCCTCGGGTCGTAGTTCGGGCAAGAAGTGAGTGCCCGTGAATACGGCGGTGGCGGTGCCCTGACCGGGAGTGTCGCGTGACCGCCGAGGTCAGCGCGAGGACGTGCGGCGTCCCGGGTGACCGCATAGTCGGTGATAAGACGCGCGGCGGTCCCCTGCGACCGTGACAAAGGCCTGGATAAGTGACGCTGCGCGCCCCGCGACCGCATAAGCGCGAGCAGTGATGTGGACGCGCGGCGTCCCCGCGACCGCATGTGCCTGAGGGTGATAAGGACGCGCGGCGCTTCCCGCGACCGTATAGCCTGGCGGATGATATGACGTGCGGCGTCCCGGGTGACCGTATAGAGTCGGTGATAAGGACGTGCGCGGCGTCCCCGGCGACCGTATAAAGGCTGATGATAAGTGGACGTGGCGGCGCCCCATGACCGAGCATGTCCGGTGATAAGGACGCGCAAGGCGTCCCAAGGTGACCAAGGTTGGCCTAAAGGCCGTGATAAGTCACAGGACGCAAGGTGACGTGGCGTCCTGGCGCATCAGACGCATGGGCCTGGGTGATAAGTGACGCGCGCGGCGTCCCGCGCCGTGATAGCGCATAAGACGCGTGCGGCGCTCCCCGGCGACCGTGATAAATGCCTGGGCGATAAGCGACGCGCGGGCGCCCCTGGGGGTCGACCGTATAGGTGGTTGATAAAGCCGGGTGACGTGGCGGCGTCCCTGCGACCGTAGTAGGTCGGTGATAAGTGACGCGGTGGCGTCCCCGGGTGACCGTATAGAATGCCTGATAAGGACGCGCGGCGTCCCCGCGCACCGTATAAATTTTACGGTGATTTTCCTAATCGGTTTGGCGGCGCCTTCCGGCGAGACGTGGAGGACTAATCGCCTTGGGAGGCTGCCACGCTGCGGGAGGACTTTGAATTGTCATCTCGCGCGGGATGCCGTATGCATGTTGATGTGGCACGCGGACGGCGGTCCCGGCGACCGCAGGCTTGAGCCGCCGCAAGTGATAAGGATGACGGGCGGATGCGCTTCCCGGTGACCGTGAGGCGCTCGTGCCTAAGGAATGTACTTGACGGAGGTGTCGCTTCGGGCGCCGTTTTGCGACCGAGGCGCCAAGGATGATTGGCGGTACTGGGATAGGCTTGCATGACTTCCCCTTCGACTTGCGGCAAGTGACGCGCGGCGCTCCCGCGATCAGATAGGTCGGTGATAAGCGCGTGGGCGGGCGTTCCTCGGACATCCGATCACAGCTGAATTGTCGGGACGTGACTCCAGGACGGGCCTTTTCTCGCTGGAAGATGACTGGACCTTCAAAGGGTCGAGTTGTCGCTGAGCGCTTGGAGGCGTTCATGCGCTTTCGATATTCTGGGCGTGAGGTATCGTCTCTGAATCGAAGCCGTTGAGCTGCGCCGAGCCGCCGTGGTGGCGAGGCGGTTTCAGCCTACGGGTGACCGTATCATGGCCGCTTGGACGTGGCTGGGTCCTGCCTTTCTGAATTTGCCGTATAGCGTGGTGAATTGCCGCGGTGGAGCGCCCGAGGATGGAAATTGCCTTACGTTTTGAATCGGGTGGTTAAGGGACCATTCTCGCACTGATTTGCCGAGAAAGGCCTTAGGACAGCCTGGGGGCAATCGTCTTCTAAGGGCAAGGTGAGTAATTTGGCCACTGCAAAGAGGTCCGTTTTACCAACCTCCGGTTGCAAAGAGGTCCGCTGAGGACCACCTTGTGTTTTTTACAGCTCTGTGTTTGAACTGTGCTTTAAATACCGAGGCCCTTCCCCATTCCTTCTTCCTCATTTTCCGCTCGTGAACTGGTGCCAAAGTAGAGAGAGAGAGAAAATTCCTCCAATTGTTAATCCAAAATCAAAAATTTTTGCTTTCGAATTTCTTGCCAGGTAACCAAGATCTCAAGGAGTCGTCAGTCAACGGCGGCGAAGTGGCCGAGCCTGGATGGAGCTTCAAAGGAATTGGACTTCGTTCCATCCATCTTCGAAGAACCCGGATGTTTTGTATCCGAATCCGGAGGTGTATAATCAGCCGTCATCCATGAACGTTGGGAGGTAAGAAATCAGTTCGTTTGATGCTCGCTGAATTTTTCGAATGCTAGAACTAGGTTTTAGTTTTTCGCATTTTTGAATTTCTTTTTTTTATTTTATGCCGCTTTTTGTGAAATTCTTGATGAATTGGCAAAATGGACATGTAAAAATCTGTGTGGTATGTGTATTTTGTGCGTAAATGTGTAGATTAGCTCTTATTTCAGGAAAATAAAGTGCCTATCTAGTGAATTGCATGCTCCTTCGGGTGTTTTGTACCGTATGCTATTTATGTATGTACATTATGAGAAAATTATCGTGTAGTGATAATTCGACTTGTGCAAAAATGGAGCTCAATGGCTTTCACGAGGCTTTTCAGGATACATGTTATATGTGAGCGGCGAAGTGGACTTGGGAAGATTTTCTTTCGAGAATGTGCTATAGAATGCGAGCTTTTGGGTGACGGACCCTTTCGTGGGGGAAAATATGTGCAATATGTGCCGTAGCGCTTGGGACGGATTTTCGCTGAAAATGTTCGGTAGGGTTTAATCTCCCTTTTTTTCTTGAGAAAATGTGTAGGCGTGTGTGCCGTGTTTTGTGACTGGATCGCATGGGGAGAAATTATAAGTGTGAAAATTATGTGCGCTGGGAGGTGCCGTGCTTTGGTGACGGGTTACATGAAAAATTATATGTATAATGTATGTGAAAATTAGGTGCAATATGTGCCGGTTTTGTGACGCTGTTATATGTGCCTTTATATTGGTGACTGTGATTGACACGTACCTTGCGTGTTTACGCAGGATGCGGGCCCTTACGCCGGAAGGCCAAGAGGATGAAGATCGTGGATCGCGAGGCCGGTGTGGAGCCATGGCAATGGATGCTCCGATATTTCCGTGGCGGTGAGGCCGAGTCCCTGAGGTGGCTGGTTTTATGCTTCGGCCTAGGCGCGTGGGCGAGAACCCGGGTCGGAGCCGACGGCCGAGGAAGAACAAGAGCGTGTCTTGCCGGCTGGCGTTTATCCGAGACCGGGATACCACCCACACCGGGGGATTCCACCCCGCCGGGCGAGGACAAAGGACGCCCACTCGATTTTGCCGCCGACACGGCTCTCCTTCAAAGGGGGCTCGTGAGGCGGAGAGATACATGATCTTACGCCGATGATGTGCCGGGGATCGAGTTGCCGGGCTTTGAGCCTCGTCCTCAGTGGGGCTCCTGTGGATGCTGCATTACAACCGACGTAGAGATTTGGTGGATCACGGCCGCACGTGGCCTACATCCGGTAACGCTGTGCGACAGCCGGTGACACTGAGCAAGGCCATGCGCGCCTCCTTTCAGAGGAGTGCACTGTCCGAGACTGTTTCCGAACCACGCGAGACCGCAGCCTCCCTTTGCTCGCTGGAGAGCTTCGACTGATTCGGATAAAATGGTCTCGCGACATTGCTTGGGCAAAGGAAAAGTGTGCCTGGCCGAGCTCTTCTTCTCCTTGGACCGGTTTAGCCTGGGGTGGCTACGTCTGCTGGGCTCGCTGGATTTCTCGGCTGAGGTAATGAGTTTATCATTGCCGTTTTTGATTTAAGCAATTTTGTCTTTCTCCGTTGTCTTTGCACTGAGCCTTCTCTGTTTTTGTCATTGCCGCCGTGTGTTTCTAAGGAGGTTTTCCTGCTTCCCAAGGGATAGAGATCCCTGGTCGTTGCGTCGCGCACTCGCTGGCGTCGGGACGGGCTCGTACTGGCCGAGGAAGAGCAGAGGACTGCACTGGGAAGCTCACCATCGCCTACTTGGACGCAGCAGTGAGCGCTTTGGAGCGGGATAGCCTGCGCAGTGGGTCTGCTCTGGCTCCCGTGGGTCCCGGTAATGAGGGGGACGAGTTCGAGGGGGCTCCCGAGGCGACATCAGCGCGCTGGAGATGCCACAGGGGCTCGACTTGTGACGCCACGTGACTTTGGGAACAGAGTCTTCTCGGGCAAAAGATGGCCCCTGGCAGTGCTTCCCGTGGTTCGAGTGACCCTCCCTTCGGGGATGCTTGATTCCCTGACATGGACGTGCTCGAGCCGAGAGATACCTCGACGGCGGCAGCCTGGCGCGGTGGAGTTCATCCTGGGGATGAGAGGAGTACCTGGCCTTCTTAGGAGGAGCCGAGGACGCCCCGTGTAATTCTGCGCGGAGAGAGAGGCTCGCCCGCAGGCTCCCCTGCAGGTTCCGATGCCTGACCGGATTTCACGTACTGCCCGCTGGACGGGTCGAGGAGGAGGGTGTCCTCGCACTGCTCCGAGCAGCTCCCCGCGCATACCGAGCGGATCCCGACAGACGGCGAAGCCATGGCCGACTTCTTTCCATCTTGGCATCTTTTCTCGCATTTTTCTTTTCGTTGTCGAGTATAACCGCACTCACGCAGCGTTTCGTTTCTTGTCCTGCGCAGTCCCGGGAGAGCCTATGATATGCCGACCTCGCTACGTGGCGATGCGCTCCTTCGCTGCAAGCATGGCGTCGAAGGTGTCCTTCACGTCGGTTCAAGGTCAGGTGCGCCACAGACGAGCCTGCGCGCCTTCTGCATTCTCTCGCGGATGTTCCTCCGCCTAGAGCTGAGCCTGAGCCGCAAGCAGAGGGGCCTTTGGAGGGCGGACAAAGTATGGATGCCTGGACGTCTCGTGGAGTCTCAGGCCTATTTCAGGAGCAGCCCTTTATCAGCCTCATGCCTCCGCACGGCGCACAAAGGCGCAGGTTCCTCGTAGCCTTCTTTCTTTTGATCCTTTCGCTCTGATTTGATCCTTTTCCGAGTACTTCTCGGAGCCTCAAAGTGGTGCTCTGTATTCCGACGATGAGGATGCGTGACGGGCGAGTTCCGCTGATGCCCGACTTTTCTTGGAGGATCTTGCGAGGATGACTTAAGGATGAGGATTCCGAGTAGTATTCATTTGCTTTCCCTCTTTCATATCCCTCTCTCTTTTTTTTTTTCGTTTAGCAAACGTACATTACTTGCACTCCGTAAGAAAACACGATTCGTATTTGCATGGCAAACAAAGATTTTATTTTAAGACGTAATGTCATTTATTTTTGTGATTCCTGAAATTGTCCTAGAAATTGTTGCTATTATTATTTTTTTATTTCAGACATGCCAATGTGAGCTGAGAGTGCGTTTGTGGGTGTTGTTGGTTCGGGCCAGAAATGGCTTTGGCCACATGTTTGGAATGCTTGGAGCAAGGTTTTGGTTTTCAGACAAATGGTTTTGTACTCAAGTTTCGGGGAAATGGGTTCTGCTTGCAAGAAGGTCCGTGACTACATACTTAGCATGCAAAGAGGTCCGTACGGACCAACCTTGCTTTGGGAAGGACATAAATGCTTTCCCAAAGGTCTCGCTCCTCTCCTCATTTCCCCATTTGCGCCCATTTTCGAGCTTTCTTCCCCATTTTCTCTGTGGAACCTCCATTTTTGCCATACGGATTCTTCTCGTATGTCCCTGTAATTTTGCCGAGGCTTTCGCAGAGAGGCAAGCACACTTCCTCGAGCGCTGGAAAACGTGGATGCGGCGCCGTAGATGAGGCATCGTAGACGGGCTGGCGTGGTAAGGTGCTCGTCTTTGCCGGGTTTGGTCTTTTAAGGAGTTGGGTTCCCGATTGGGATTTGTCAAGGGCTGCCGCGAAGTTTCGGGATGCTGTGAGGCACGTGTACCGTCTCTCCTGGCTAATGAAATGGTGCCCACTTTTGAAGATTTTCGGGCTTTGATTGGAGGACCGGAGGTGGAGGCCATCTCGTCTCTTCCTTCGTCAGGGTGGTGGCCGCGTGAGCGTGAAGCTTGCGCACTTTCTTCTGTACTTCGTTGGAAGAAGTGCAGGGCATGATTTCCATCCTGATTCGGGTCATATCGGACATTTCTCTGCCACGCCTTTGAGCGATTCATGGTCGATGACTTGAGAGTTGACGTCTCTTTGGGATGTATTTGCCTCAGGCGTGACGATGGCGACGCTTTTTCTCGGTTAGCTCCCCTCGCATTTGTGATGGCGCTTGCTAGATGTGGTAGGGCACCTGCATGGTGAGCCTGAGAGGATATTGTCCCCCGTCAGCCGGGGGAGACTCTTCATGGTATCGACCGTCTCGGCGTGACCGGGGATCGTTTTATGAGAGGGGGAAGCCCCGCTTTGCTCACCGTGTGGCCGCGAGAGAGACCTGTGCCATGCCCGAGGCTCCGACGTCGTTGGTAGCCCGTGGCTGCATTTGCTCGCCACCTTGTCAGTCGGGATACGGATCACCCGCCCGGGGAGAGACGGATGGCACAGCCTTGGGATGACGCACCGATCCGCCGGGTGGGTTCCCGCATCGGAGGATCGGTGGACCAGTGAGGATCTCAGCAGAAGTGGTCCTACGTTGTCGCAGTTCCAGGTGTTGTCTCTGGGTCCTCCTTCTATATTCCGTCAGCTTGTTTCCCGGCAAAGTCTTGGGATGAAGCAGGAGCCTTTGTTTGGCAATGGGATGACCTTGCTACCGCGGGAGGTAGTTCCTCTTTTCGTGTCATGGGCACAGCTCCAGGTGCCTCTCGTATTGTCTCGAGGTATGGAAGCATTCCGCTCCTCCCGGCAGCGGTACTCCTTAGACGCTCTGGGGAGCGGCTTGTATTGACGACTCAAAAGCATCTCGGCCCGGTGCATGAAGGGGGCAACAGTGGTCAAGCCCCAATCCGCTGGTCTTGGGAGCAGGCAAAAGGTGGCGCCAGCAGCCGATTCCTCTTGGGACCTGGGCCGGGCCGTAGCAGCTATTGCCTCAGAGTGCCGAAGCTCCTGTGGGGTCCTGGACCCTTCGATGTGACGGAGACGCTTTGTTTGACTACGAGACTAGAGTTGACCGACCGACAGGGAGAGGTCCTCTTTGCTGACTCGCAGGAGGAGATCCGAGCCGAAGCACGGGCGAATGAAGCCCCGAGAGCTACCGGATTATTTGACTCTACGGGAGGACCCTGTATCTCTGACCGAGAGACGCAGAGTTGGTTCACGTGAGCGAAAGAAGACTCGCTGGGACGAGGGAAGAAAGGAAAGAATGGCGAGGGGACAAGCGCAGATGGCGCGGAATGACCTCCTAGGTATCCATTCATTGCATTGCAAACACATTATTAGTTAAATGTATTAAGCCGTCTTTTAGCATGTTGTGAACTCAGAGTAGACCGTGCTTGAACTCATCAAGAAATGTTGTAACCGTTAGTGATTTGTGATTTACTTTTAAAGCTTGTCGAGACGCAAGATCTCTTGTTTGCCTCGCTTTCCGGTTGTGCACTTTGTCGGCGTCCATCTGACTTTTCTCGTTGCATTTGTGGACCGAAGCCTCTGGGCACAGTCCGACGGCAATCCCTTTGCCGAGGCTTCAGGTTTGGCCGAGAGGTTGAATGCTCCCCGACAAGTCGTTTTGACGGTCTTTTTCGTAGCTTCCTTGCCTCTTGTTGGCGCGGGCTCTGACCTCAATTTCGCAGCCTTCGCTTGAGCTTCTTTTATTGTTTTTTTTTTTGTGAGCCCTTGCTCGAGCTCTCTTTTTTTTTTTTTTTTTTTTTTGAAGCGCGTGAGGGCGAAGACAAGCCCCCGGCTTAGAAGTAGACATGAGCCGCCGCTTGATGGCCGAGCGACCCTGATGTCCTTTGATGCCGCCGCCGTCGTTTGACCTGGGTCAAGGTGACCGCCGGGGGCGTGTTCTTGAAAAGTGCGGAGCTTGATGGAGGTCTTGCTGACATTCAAACTTTTGACTTTTGTGTATTTTTAGACCGGACCAATTAAGGTTGCCTACGTCTCCTGACTAGAGGGCTCAGTTCTGCGTAGTTCGACACTACATGGAGTGCCAAGAGATGCACAGCTGTTCTTCTTGCGAAGTATCTCGCGAAGTTTGCTTCCGTTGACCGGATTCATGGAAGGGATTGCCGTCTAGGTCCGTTAGCTTCATGGCGCTCCTAGAAGATCTTTAACCACGAAAGGGCCGATCCATGGGTTCCCATTTTCCCAGCTGGTTGGTTCGAGCGGGAGGCTTTTCTTTTCGAGTACAAGGTCACCTTCCCCGATGTCTCGGATTTGACTTTCTTGTCGAAAGCTCTAGCCATCCCGCTGATAGGCTCCTGACGTGTTCCATGGCCTTTAGTCGTCGCTTCGTCTAGCGTGAGCCAATTCGTCATGTCGGCTTCTGAGCCATTCGACTTCGTTGATGTCATTTTCCAGAAAGACTCTGGAGCGAGGGAATTTCTAGCTCGACGGGAAGGACCGCTTCCATCCCGTATGTCGTGGCAAATGGGGTTTCTCCCGTGGTCGTTTCCGACTGATGTGCGGTAGCCCCAAAGTGCAAGGTGCGCTGCCAATCTCGTCCTGGGTGGTCATTTTTCTGATGATCCGTTCGAGGGTTTTTGCTTTGTCGCTTCCACGGCGCCGTTTGTTTGTGGCTCTGTAGGGAGAAGATTTGTGGCGTGTGATCTTGAATTCACCGCCAGCCTCCGTCGACCCCCTTCAAGTGTGAGCCGTCATTCGATATGACCTCATCTGGGATGCCGTATCGGCATATGATGTTTTCCTTGAGGAAATGCGCGACCTTCGAGGCGAGTACCTTGTAGGACTTCGCTTCGACCCATTCAGTGAAGTAGTCGATGGCTACTAAGATGAACTCGTGACCGTTGTCGTCAAGTGAGCGATTTTCCCGATGACGCCAATTCCCCAAGCGGCAAAGGGCCAAGGTGTAGTCATGCAAGAGAGATCGTGGGGCAGATGATCGAGGTTGGAGAACCGCTGCACTTGTCGCAGCTTTCTGACAAAGTGGATGCACCGCTCCATGGAGATCCAAGAGTAGCCCATCCCGAGAATGATTTGCACGTGGCTCGCATTCATGTGGGGACCGCAAGCCCCATTGTGGACTTCGTTCATGAACTTGTTCGCTTCTTCTTGGCCGACGCAGCCGTAGGAGTGGCC
This sequence comes from Adenophora triphylla var. japonica, assembly GCA_022495995.1. NCBI lineage: Eukaryota > Viridiplantae > Streptophyta > Magnoliopsida > Asterales > Campanulaceae > Adenophora > Adenophora triphylla. The sequence continues at coordinate 118,828 of JAFEMH010006420.1, forward strand.
CACTGTAGCGTTTCTTGTATAACATGTCCCCGAGGATGACGAAGTGAGAGGCAAGGCGTTTTAGGGCCATGATGCTCTTGGTTTTCACCCCTTCGTGTGTTGACCTTCCTTGTTCATGAAGGTGGTTTCCCGCTCTTGAGGTATTGGAAGATCCTGCTTAGCCGGAAATGGCGTCTGACTCTATGCGTCTCTTTTCGCTCTTCAAAGAATCTTGCAAATCGTTGTGATTAAAACCTTCTCGGCACTCGGGGCCCTGGTTTTTCTCTCGCTTTGACAACATGCTTAAATGTTTGCTTGATGCATTTATTTAATTAATGTGTTTGCTTTCAGATAGATGAATTTAACTGCTTTGATTAGTTAATGTCATCATTTGTTAAAGATGCAATGAAATGGTTTTTTAGGAAGGTCGGACCTTTATTGAAAGCGTGAAGGCATACATATGTTGATCAAAGATTCACAATCGTCGGGCGCAAAGCCGTCAAAAGACACAAAAGATGTGAATACACGTACAACAAGACTCAAGCTAGACTATAGGCGACGAGGATTGGACCAGCTTCATTACTCTCGGATGGCCGTAGCTCTAGAGGGAGTGGTGCCGGTTTAGGTGGCCAATCTTCCCTTGGTATGAGTCCCGGAAAGTAGCTTGCATGCGGTTCGATTTCAAACCGTATCGCGGAGGTTTTTGGCCGCTCCCCCGATGATGTCCCTCCATTAGTGTTGCACACCAGTCCTCGGGGTTTTTGATGATAGAAGTCGCCGAGGGCTACTTCTAGGAGGGCGAAGCATTCGCCGATTCTGAGTGGATTTTTGCCGATGTTGATCACTTTCATAGAATCGCCTTTATCCGGGATCTTTGCTGACGACGTTTACAATGTCCGATTCGAAAGCGGTGACATGCTATATCTCCTTCCTTCGACGATTAAGCCTTGGAGGAGGTTGCGCCATTGCTCTGGTCTGTGCCTGACACCGGAATGTTGAATTGAACTAAGCCGTGATTGGCCGTCCCCGTAAGATCCGAGAGTGCCTGGCCAGAGTGGTTGTCTTTGCACGGGGATCGCATGAGCCGCTTGCAAGAGGGTTTTCGCGAAGTAAGTGGTCTACTCCTCGATCAATCTCCATTAGGGCATCCATCTTCGATCCTCTCTCAAGCATTCTTCAGCCGCATATATCGTAGTTGTCATCCCGACCCATGAGTTCTTCAATTTCCACTGTCCGCGGCTTAGAGCGCGGATGTAAGGATCCACTTCGTAGCGGGACAGTAGGAGAATCATCTCGGAGAAGAGTATTCGGCCATGTCGGGACCTTCTTCCGGGTCATAGCTTGCCGGCCAAGCACTTGCCATTGCACCGCTTCCGCGGATCACTTCGATCGCTCCGCTTGGCATTGATGAATTTCACGCATTGGTGAAGAGTAGATTGATACCGCTTTCATCTCGATGTATCCAAGGCCGTCCCAACAAAGGTAGAAGGTGGGTTTGATTTCCACGACTTGGAACTCTACCGACTCCAGTTGTACGTCGAATTGGATCCTCAAGTTGGATTTGATTCCTACGATTGGTCGTGCAAGAGGAGTCGTAGGCTCTGATTACCCGAGGTGAAGGCCTTATCGTAGAACGGCCGACGCGGAGTCGTTTCAATGTGCTTAAAGCGATGATGTTGATCGCGGAGCCGTTATCAATCAAGACGTTCGGGAGGAAGAACATCTCTATCTTTATGAGGATGAGGAGGGCTTCGTTGTGCCGATTCTCACATATTGGCAAGTCATCGTCCGTGAAGGCTAAACCGCTTCCCGTGCTACCGTCGGACTCGCCCTCGTCCTCGGGGAACGTTCGATCCAACCATTCGTATGCCTTGGGCCGGGGCAAAGATCGTAGGGAGACAAAGCGCCCTGGGCGTTCTTGTCGGAATTCCTTGGCCACGAGACCTTTGACTCTTGTTTCACGCCTCCCAAATATACGAGACAAAGATGCCGACGGTCTCGGAAATTGCAGGAGTCTCGCTCTCGCTTGGGGTTTCACAATGGCTATCGAGTTTACTCCCTGTCGCCTGGGAATGGATTTCCAATGGTATTGGGACCACGGGGGCGTTCCAATTTTCCTCCTCAATGAGCCCCCGAATCACCCGCTTGAGTACGAAGCAATTGTCAGGTGGCGTGGCCGGGTAGTTATGGAAGGCGCAAAGGTTGCTTCATATCCATGTTGGGCCTGGTGGTCTTCGCTGGAAATTCTCGAGCGGTTTGAGAAGATTTCGCTTCACCAAAGCTTCAAATACTTGACCCAAGGGCATTTCCAGTTATCAAAATGCCGGAACCGTGGGAAGCGAGGGGGCTGCTATTCTTCGGGGCCGCCCTGATCGCGGTTTACTTCGAGCCCGTCTTCCGAATGTAAGTGCAATCGGCCCGGCCGCTTCCTTTCCTTTCGTCAGCAGAGTTGAAGCCGCTGTGTTTGTTCGATAGCGTAAGACGAGGCAGGGGTTGCCGTTGCCTCAAGACCTCGTGAGTCTTTTCAAACTTTGTCCCGCGTTGACCACGGCACTGAGATCCGGGATAGAAATGGGTGGCCGATCAAAGTCCTCAAAGATGGTTTGAGGCAGAATGGAAGATGTCCATCTCGCTTCTTCTTGGAAAGTGGATCCATTATCTCGCTTTAGCTTCCAGCTCCATCTTTTGTAGAATTCCGCCCACCGGTTCGTCATCCTTTTGTTCGGTGGGCTTGCGTGGTCATGGCGGCTTGTTTCCCATTCAAGATTGGCGCGGTACTTCTCCAGAAGATTTCACTGATCTCGATCCCACGTGGAGCGAAGTTTTTCGCTCTTCACATTGAGGAACCACCTTAGTGCCGTGGATTTGAGGGAATGCCGAAAATGATCTCGCCATCCGTCGAGGGGTTGCCCCTTCGCTCTCATACCCGTGACGTAGGTGTCGATGTGGGTTTTGGGCATTCTGCTCCGTCCAAACTTTTCCATTTCCGCATCCCGAACTTCTTTGGAGGGAGAGGGACCACTTTGTTCGGATCGGTAGGTGGAGGGAGTCCTTCCGAGAACTAGCTAGCTTGCCTCGCATGTCTTTCATTCGTTCAATCAACCAAGCCATGCGAGGGATCACCGTCTGAGGTGGGTTACCGTTTTCGTGGACGGACACCGAAGATGGAGGTGGATCGGGCCGATGGGATCGCCATTCGGGAGTCTTGGGAGGTAGTCGAGCGTATACCAACCCATACCCCGGGGTGTTGAAGCTGAGGGCGTGATTGCCAGGTCCGCTAAGGGTTGTGTTTGGGAACTCGGGGAAACGATTCGTTAGCCCCAACCGCGTACTTGCAGTGTGGCAAACCGGAGATGTCGGGATATCCGCCGGATGCCCGTCCCCGGTAAGAATGGGGACTTTTGATTGTGGTTGCGAGGCTCGTATAGAGGCAAAGGATTGAATCCTCGGGGATACCGAGATGCATTGGGATCTCGCGGAGCAGCACGTATGTGTGCCGTTGGTACCGAGCTTGATGTGCGTAGCCGGAAACCGACCGATCTCGAGGCGGGCATGCCTGAGTCCGCTTGACTGATGCCCGAGTGGAGCTTTGAGCGAGAGCTGCTTTGCGTTGCTGGGATCTCGTAGCTTGGCGGAGGGGGGACCTGCTGATGGCTTTGAGAAACCGGGGGAGCCAGTATTTCTTCGTCTTCTATGAGAACAAAGGTTCCATCAGTTCGGGAACCGCAACCTGCTCGAAGACGCAAGGTGTCGACGATCCAGGCTTGCCGTTCTTCTTGGCGCTTCTTGATGGCTTTCGAAGGCTCGCAGACCTCCTCCATTGTCTCGGAGATTCCTTAGTGGCGGGTTCCGTTTCCTCATCGTTATCTCGTCGATCCCGTCACGGGGAGTATCGGGACGGTGCGGACCGTTGAATCGGAAGCGGCTATCGGACCTTGTGACCTCAATACCGAAAAGGCGGCTGTCCAGGATTCTCAACCACTCTCGTCGCCGGAGGGGGTGACGGGCAAGGTTTAGACACGGGAATGGCCTAACGGGATAAAAGGGGGAAAGCTCACGCGGCATGCGGTTTCCGCTTTCTTTTATTTTCTCGATTTTTTTTTTGTTGTTTTAATTTACTTAAAACATGTTTTCTCGTAATCCTAGGTAGGTTGGAAAAGATTGCTCTTCTTTTCGCAACTATGCTAGATCCCGGGTCACTGAGAGACCATCCGTGCGGCTATAAGCCCCTCGTTTTGCACCCGTATTTCGACATCCCAGGTGGACAGCCCTGTGCGAGGGTCCTATAGCGCAAGCGGTTTCCACCGGCCTAAAAGAAAAATCGAACCTATGACCGAGCTCGTTATGTTCTGCTTTGATGCGTTAGCCATGTGAATAGTGAACCGAGCCGGCCACCGAGTCAAGATCGTGCCGCAGTTCTGGGGCGCATGACCTTCTCTTGCCTTGCTTGCGCAAGGGATCCGTGACGTTAGGCGTTGGCCGGGTCATATCGTCATGGCCGACGATCAAAGGCGTGATGACATGGTGTCATGCAAGCATGGATGTATATCCGGACGGAACATCGTCTGGGTGTAGCTTCGAAATCAAGATCGTGTCAAGATTTTAGCATGACCTTTCATCGCTTTGCTTGCGCAAGGGATCTCGAGTTCCGAGCCTTGACTCGTAAAATGGCCGGCATGGTATATGTATCCAGCCGTATGACACGGATCGGGTAAAACCAACCGAGTCCGGACAGAGTGTGACTCAAGACTCAAACGTGTGGTTGACGCCGCTAGGATGGGATGCTCGAATGATCCCGTGCGCGCCCAAGAGGCCTAGGAAGACCAAACGGACCGCAACCGAGACCACTCCGGTTAAGGGTTGTAGTTTGCAAGCTGTATCCGAGGCAAAGAAGGCGCATAGTGTGCGGTGTAACCGAGGCAAAGAAGCAGGAGTAGAGTGCGGTGTAACCGAGGCAAGAAGGCCACGTATAGTGTAAAAGCGGTCTCTAAAATTCTTTTTCCGAGTAAAATAGAAATTTTTGAAGAATTTTAAATGTATGCACAGATGTATATTGATGCATTTTTTTTTTTTGTATTTTTATTTTTTTTTTTGTAAAATAAAAACGAAGCACGTGCACACACACACAATGCTTAATAAGAAGGCAAATGAAAGTTCGACTTCATCATCACTTTTTAAAAATCTTTTGTTTTGTTTAAAAGTTTTTAAAACAAAGTGTCCCCAATGAGTCGCCAACTCGAAATTACCTCAGATCCTGCTCGCGCGCGTAGTGGCCCCGGCATCTCGCATTCGTCGCCGTTCTCGGGAAAGTCGCCCGGATCCGAGAGGCAGCACAATCGCGCCCCCATCCGGCTTATTCCGTTTTAGCGTTGCAAGGTTTGAGGTGTCTCGCCGTTGGGCTTTCGCATTTTGTAGAGTCGCCACGCCGTTTTTATTAAGCCCAAAACATTGAAAAGGGCATCGCTAAAAAGATAAATTTTAAACTCGTTTTTGTGTGATTTAGATTTTGAGTTCTGAGGTCGATGACTCCTCGGGAAAGAGAATATTAGAATATTAGAGCTCACTCCGAGTAGCCTCGTAAAACGAGCCTTTCTGATACCCCTAATATCCTTTAAAATGTTGTGTGTGTGT